>BOPN01004612.1:62500-67500 GCA_017312705.2 Penaeus japonicus
ATGTGCGAGTTTATGACATTTAGCGACGAGGAGGAGGAGGAGGAGGAAGGGAAGGGAAAGAGAGAGAGAGTGGGGAGGGAGGAGGAGGAAGGGAAAGAGAGAGAGTGGGGAGGGGGAGGGAAGAGGAGGAAGGGAATGGGAGAGAGAGTGGGGAGGGAGGAGGAAGGGAAAGAGAGAGAGAGAGAGAGAGGGGGGGGAAGGGAAAGAGAGAGAGAGTGGGGCGGGGGAGAAGGAAGGGAATGGGGAGAGAGCATGGGAGGGGGGAGGGAGGAGGAGGAAGGGAAAGAGAGAGAGAGTGGGAAGGGGGGGAGTGAGGAGGAGGAAGGGAAGAGAGAGAGAGAGAGAGAGGGAGGGAGGAGGAAGGGAAAGAGACAGAGAGAGTGGGGAAGGGGGGGGAAGGAAGGGAATGGAAGGAGAGAGGGAGGAGGAAAGAGGGGGAGGAAAAGAGAGAGTGAGTGGGGCGGGGGGGGAGGGAGGAAGAAGAAGGGGAAAGAGAGAGTGTGGGGAGGGGGGGAGGGAGGGAGGGAAGAGAGAGTGGGGCGGGGGGGAGGGAGGAGGAGGAAGGGGGAAAGAGAGAAAGAGAGAGAGAGTGGGGCGGAGGATGGAGGAGGAAGGGAAAGAGAGAGAGTGGGGCGGGGAGGGAGGAGGAGGAAGGGGGAAAGAGAGAGAGAGAGAGAGGGATTGGGCGGGGAGAAGGAAGGGAATGGGAGAGAGCATGGGGAGGTGGAGAGGGAGGAGGAGAGGAAAGAGAGAGAGAGTGTGGGGCGGGAGGAGGGAGGAGGAGGAAGGGAAAGAGAAAGAGTGGGGAGGGGGGGAGGGAGGAGGAGGAAGGAAAGAGAGAGAGAGTGGGAAGGGGAGGAGGGAGGAAGGGAGAGAGGGAAGTGTGGGGAGGGGGGAAATGAGGAGGAGGAAGAGGGGAAAAGAGAGAGAGTGTGTGGGAAAGGGGGAGGGAGGAGGAAGGGAAAGAGAGAGAGAGAGTGGGGCGGGTGGAGGGAGAAGGAGGAAGGGAAAGAGAGAGAGAGAGTGTGGGGGAGGGAGGGAAGGGAAGGAGAGAGAGAGTGGGGAGGGAGGAGGAGGAAGGGGAAAGAAAGAGAGAGTGGGGCGGGGGAGGGAAAGAGAGAGTGGGGGAGGGAGGGGAGGAGGGAAGGAGAAAGGGAAAGAGAGAGAGAGAGAGAGAGGGAAGGGGGGAGAGAGAGGGAGAGAGAAAGAGAAAGAGAGAGAGAGAGTGGGGGGGGGGGGGAGGAGGAAGGAAGGGAAAGAGAGAGAGTGGGGGAGGGAGGAGGAGGAAGGGAAGGAGAGAGAGAGTGGGGAGGGAGGAGGAGGAAGGGAAGGAGAGAGTGGGGAGGGGGAGGAGGAGGAAGGGGGAAGGAGAGAGTGGGAAAAGTAAAAAAAAAAGTGGGGAGGGGGAGGGGGGTGGTGAGGAAGGGAAAGAGAGAGAGTGGGGAGGGGGGGAGGGAGGAGGAGGAAGGGAAAGAGAGTGGGGAGGGAGGGAGAAAGGGAAGGAGAGAGTGGGGAGGGGGAGAGGTAGGGAGAGAGAGAGATTGAAGAGGGGGAGGGAGGATGGGAAAGGGAGAGAGTGGGGAGGGGGGAGGGAGGAGGAGGAAGGGAGAGTGACAGAGTGGGGAGGGGGAAGGAGGAGGGGAAAGAGTGAGAGTGGGGAGGGGGAGGAAGGACGGGAGAGAGAGAATGGGAAGAGAGGAGAGAGAGAGAGAGAGAGAGAGAGAGAGAGAGAGAGAGAGAGAGAAATAGAGCTAGATAAATATATATAGAGAGAAAGAGGGAATGTTGGTATAGGGAAGAGGAAGAGAGACAGACAGACAGATAATTAGATATAAAGAGAAAGATAATGGAGGGGAGGTGTGGGGAAGAAGTGGGAGGGAAAGGAAGAGAGGAGAGAGAGAGAGAGAGAGAGAGAGAGAGAGAGAGAGACAGACAGACAGACAGACAGTCAGAAAAAAACAACCACTAAGATACGAAAACAAAATGAAAACAAAAAAACGGATAAAATGACAAGGAACATGACACACAAAAAAATACTAGACAAACGAAAGAAAGAGACAGAGTATTGACATGACACCAAAGATCTGACAAGTTAAAGATACCTTGACAAAAATATGAAGGTGGAGGACAGGGATAGGAAGAGAAGGGCGGTGAAGGAGGAGGGAGAGGAAGAGGAAGGGGACAGCAAAAGGTGAGGAGTGAAAGGGTAGAAGAGGGGGGAATGAAGGGAGAGGAGGAAGACTGGAAGGGAAAAGGGGGAGGAAGAGGAGAAGGAAGGGGGGGGGGGAGAAAGAAGAAGGAGAAGGGAATAAGAGAGGGAAAGGGGAAGGGGAAGGGTAGAAGGAAGGAGCAGGAGCAGGAGTAGGAAGAGGAGGGGGAAATGGAAGGGGGAAGAGGAGGGGAAAATGGAAGGGGGAAGACAGGGGAGGAGGGAAAAAGGAAGGCTAGAGGAAGAGAAGGAGTATAAGGGGAAGGGAAGACGAGGGAAAAGAGGAGAAGAAGAAGAGGCAAGAGGAGGGAAGGGGAAAGGGAGAAGAGAAGACAAGAGAAGAGGTGAAGAAATGAAGGAAATACATAAATAGAAGAAAGAAGAAATAAGAGAAAGGAGGAGAAAGAAAAAGGAGGAAGGAAGGAAGAACCTGAATCAGGGTTTGGGGAAGATTTTGTCTTTGCTCACGAGATAGTGTAGTGCAAATGGACAGAGAGAGAGAGAGAGATAAAGAGAGAGTGAGACAGACAGAGAGAGAGAAAGAGAGAGAGAGAGAGAGAGAGAGAGAGACAGAGTGAAAGAAAGAGAGCGAGAGAGACAGAGAGAGAGAAAGAGAGAGAGAGAGAGAGAGAGAGAGAGAGAGAGAGAGAGAGAGAGAGAGAGAGAGAGAGAGAGAGAGAGAGAGAGAGAGAGAGAGAAAGAGCGAGAGAGAAAGAGCGAGAGAGAGAGAGAGAGAAAGAGAGAAAGAGAAAAAAACGAAAGAGAGAGAGAGAGAGAGAGAGAGAGAGAGAGAGAGAGAGAGAGAGAGAGAGAGAGAGAGAGAGAGAGAGAGAGAGAGAGAGAGAGAAAGAAAAAGAGAAAGAGAGCAACCCGTGCAGCAAAATAAGTGTGGCGAATATCTCGGTCGCAACAAAACATTCCTGTGTGAGTCGCGAGAGAGAGAGGGGGGGGGGAGGTGTACAGGTAAGATAGGGAGGAGGAGGAGGGGAGGGGGAGGGGGGTAGAGAAAGAGGTGAATTTCTTCATTAGTCGAGAGTTGGAAAGTATTTAGGCTCGAGGTGTATGTGGATTAGAGAGGAAAGAATGTAATGTAGTGTTGAAGATAGATAGATAGATAGATAGACAGATCGATTGATAGATGTGGGCGGGTGTGGGTGTGTGTGAGTGTGTGTGTGTGTGTGTGTGTGTGTGTGTGTGTGTGTGTGTGTGTATTTCATAAACAATATATAACAATGTCATAATATCCAGCACTATGACCATCCTATCACCCAAATCTCTTTAATTATCCCTGTATCATCCCCGTTGTTATCATCAATATCATTCACACTTCCCGCAGCCTTCGTTCATTCACAGACTCATTCTTACACCCGATCTGCATGATTGCATGACAGAACGGCCTTCCGAACTCGCTTTTCCGAATTAAAATTAATTCACCCACACCTTATCACATTCATCCACATTTTATCAACATTAATCTCTTGGAGAGAGAGAGAGAGAGAGAGAGAGAGAGAGAGAGAGAGAGAGAGAGAGAGAGAGAGAGAGAGAGAGAGAGGGAGAGAGAGAGAGAGAGAGTGAAATAGAGAACCGTTGATGCATTTACAGTGTAGGGGATGAAGGAGATTTGGGAGAGATAGGGAAATGAAGAGGCGGATGGATGAGTGGAAGGATGGATGAGCGAATGGGTGAAAGGGAGGATGGATGGATTGATGTAAGTGTTAGCGTTGAAGTGAGTGTTTGTATGGGTGTGTGTGTATGTGTGTGTGTGTGCGTGTATGTGTGTGTGTTTTGTGTGTGTGCGTGTGTGTGTGTGTGTGTGTGTGTGTGCGTGCGCGCGTGTGTGTGTGTGTGTGTGTGTGTGTGCGTGTATGTGTGTGTGTGTGTGTGTGTGTGTTTGTGTTTGAGTGTGTGCGTGTGTATGTGCGTGTACCTCTCCAAAGCACAGGGACACAGAAAGACCCAAGAAGACAATAGAAGAAAGAACGAGAGAGAGAAAGAGAGAAAGGAAAGATGCAAATTTCACGTACAGACAAGAAAACGAAACACCCAGCTGTAAAATGGGCATCACACATCCGCTCTCGTTCACCCTGATGACATAATAAATTTATAGAAAACTCTTTATCATAACCCTTAGGGAAGGCGTTGCCACACCATTGGTTTTCTCTCGCTTTCTCTCTCCCTTTACTTTTCCTTTCTCTCTGTCTCTCTCTCTCTCTGCTTCTCTCTTTCTGTCTCTCTCTCTCTCTGTCTCTCTCTTTCTGTCTCTCTCTCTCTCTATCTATCTCTCTCTCTCTCCCTTTACTTTTACTTTCTTTCTCTCTCTGCCTCTCTCTCTTTCTCTCTCTCTCTCTACCTCTCTACTCTCTCTCTTTCTCTCTCTCTACTCCCTCCTCTCTCTCTCTCTCTCTCTCTCTCTCTCTCTCTCTCTCTCTATCTACCTCTCTACTCTCTCCCTCTCTCTCTCTATCTCCCCCCCACCCCCTCTCTCCCTCTCGCTTTATTTTCGCAGGAGAATTTACGACAGAACTGTAAATTGAAGATGACTACTAGCGTCAGGCCTTGTAACAGTGACTGTAAAGTGGAGGAGATACTGGACTCTGCACAACACTCAGGTAAGCATGGATGCTGCTGGAAAATATTTTTGACGATTTAGTTTATGGCTAGTAAGGGAAACAAGCGGTTGCAGGCATACAGGATTTATAAAACGTACACAGACAGACACACATATAGGTACAGATACATTCACATAAACGTATACAGGTATATGCTCTTATATTTATGGAAAATATATCTT
>BOPN01004612.1:72500-77500 GCA_017312705.2 Penaeus japonicus
CCAACAGAAATGAGGGAGGGGAGGGAAGAGGGGAGGAGGGGGAAGGGGGGAGATGGATGATGAATGGGTACTCCACCCTGCCCCAACGAGAAGAAATGAGGGAGGGAGAGGGGGGAGAAAGGGGAGAAGGGGGAGAGAATGATGAAAGGGTATTCCCCCGCTCCCCATCCCTAGAAATGTGTATATGGTGGGGGAGGGTAGGGGAGAGTGTAAGGGGTAGGGGGTGGGGGAGGAATGATAGAAGGGGAACGGTACATGAGGTGAGAGCGGAGGACGATAAAGGGGGGGGGGGGGAAGATTCAGCGGAGGACGATAGGGGAAAAAATAAAGTTAGTCCCCCATTTTCCCCCTAGAAGTGAGGGTTGCTTATTTCCCCTCCCGCCTTTTTTTTAATGGTGGGAGTGAAGGAGTAGGGGAGAAAGGGGGGAAGAGAGGACAGAGAGGAGGAATATATGGAGAGAAAGGTCAATAAGAAGAGAAGACAGAATATCGAAAGAACATATGACAATGGGAGAAGCAAAAGAAAAGAAGAAAGCAAACACGACAAAGAAAAAATTCTCAACTAATTCAAGAACCATTTTTTTTTCATAAAAAGACAATGCCAACGATATGAAAAACAAAAAAACAAAAACAAAAACACCCAAAAAATAAACGACTAAATAAGAGAAAGAAACAAACACAAAACAAACAAAAGCAAAATAAAGAAGAAGTGAGAGGCGCATCTCGAAGAAGGTCTCAAATTTCCCTCAATGCTAGTCATCGATGCATCCGGCGCTGTCATTCATTCACTCATTTCACGTGATTGTGCAAGGTCTTACAGAGATTGAAATTTCCTTTATTACAGGGCGGTGACAGAGTGAGGGGAGTTAAGAAGCAAAACGTGCTTGTGTGGGATGATGGTGAAGTGATTGGATGGTTGGGGAGAGAGCGTGAGGGAAATAGATAGATGGATGGATAGATAGATGGATAAATTGGTGGGTAGATGGATAGCTAGATAGATAGATTGATGGATAAGTAGGGCGTGGGGAATGAGGGAGGGAGAGAGTGAGAGGGAGAGGGAGAGTGAGTGAGAGAGAGAGAGAGAGAGAGAGAGAGAGAGAGAGAGAGAGAGAGAGAGAGAGAGAGAGAGAGAGAGAGAGAGAGAGAGAGAGAGAGAAAGAGAGAGAAAGAGAGAGAGAGAGAGAGAAAAACAGAATTCTACGTATCCTCCTCCTACCTCTTCTTCCTCCTCTTCTTCCTCCTCTTCTTTTCCTCCGCGACAAAACCGGAGGAGAATAACCCCACCTGCTAACAAATGGCCGAGGATAAAATTCTCCGAGACAAAAATCTCCTATGACTTGTCCAGCGGGAAGGATAAAAGAAAGATGAGAGATCTGTCGAAGAAAAATATTAATCAAACCCTTCTTGGATACGTTTTCTTTCATCCGGGAACCTTTCTTCCAAAATGGCCACTTTCGTCCGATTGTGAAAGCTCGCGTTTATTATGTTTTTTTTTTCTATCTCTCTCTCTCTCTCTTTATTTTTTGTGAGTAAGAGTATGAAAATATATTTGAACGGGTTCTCATTATTTCCACGTTTTCTCCCGTCCTTTGGGAAGACTTTGGTAGACTGGCAAGAAATTCAATTGATATTAAACTTGGCCTCGAAAACGCGAAACTTTTCCCCATCGCAGATAAGGACGAGGTATAAATAAAAATGGCCTTTTGGAACTGGCAAAGAGGGAAATCAGAGTTTGGGAAAGGTATATATATATAAATTGGAGAGGAAACGAAGAAAGATAAGAAGAAAAGGAGGTAGAAGAAGAAAAAAATAGAAAGAGGAGAAGAAGAAGAGGGGTGAGAAAGAGAAGATGAATGGGAAGTAGTAGTAGTAGAAGAGGAAGAAGAAAGTGAAGAAAAGGTAGAGGAAGAAGAAGAAAGAGGAGGAGAAGAATAAGAAAAGGTAGAAGGAGGAGGAGGAGGAGGAGGAGGAGAGGAAGCAGTTGCTAATGATGATGATAAAGAAGAAGAAAAAGAAGGAAAAAGAAACCTAAATGAAAAAGGAAACCAACAAACGAAAACAAGAAATAGACGAAGAGGAAAGAAATCCGTTAAGAAGAGAAGGAAGAAGAAGAACGAAAGAAAGAAAGAAACCTACTCAAAGATACAACAAACGAAACAAAAGAATTAACAAAAGACAAAGAAAGAAGAAAAAGAAAGAAGGGAGAAGATAAACCGATTACCAAAGCACAACAAAAGAAAGAGAAGAAGAAGAAGAGGAAGAAACTCATTAAAATACGTTTAAGACGAAGTAAAAAAAAAAAAAAAAAAAAACGAGGTGGCATTATTGGCCAACCTGGAGTATAAAACAATAGAGAGTAGAATAAAACGAATCCAAATCTAAGGAATGGGAATTTAAGGAATTGGAATCTAAGGACGAGGACTGAAATTCTTTTGTGGGAATGGGTTCGGGTGTGAGGAAAGAGAATTAACGGGGAAATGGCGTGAATGTGCAAGTGGGAATGTGTTTAGGGAATAAACATGTCAAAGAGAATGTGTTTGTGAATGGATGTGTGAATGGAGGAAGTGTAAAGAGGAAAGGTATATCGTAAGGTTAATAAAATGCAAGAGAAGAAAAAGAAGAATTTAAAAAAAATAAAGTGGAATATAAGAATTGTGGTAGATTTAAATTCAAGAAAGAAATCAAAGGTTGATGTATGATAGATATATACATAGATATACATAGATATATATTAGAAATTTGACCCAATATTTCAAACTTGATCTAGAATAAGTAAGATAAAAAATGAATAAAACGGATAAGGTAGGAAAAGCAACATAGTTAATGTATAACGAAATATATGTTGAATAATGTCAACAGGAATCTAGAAAAGTGGAAAAAAATACGATCAGGCAAGGACACATTAATGAATACAAGCAAAGCATATGTATCAATAGATTTGGATACATACGAGCATTCAGTTTCAAACAATTAGAATGAATGTTTATGATATAATCTAAATCATGTACTGTATATTTAATATATCCAAAGTTAAACAAACAGATGTAATGTATACATAAAGGATGAATTATACAGTGAGAGAGTATGATGAAAATAAGTAGCATTATACATATTTTATTTAAGATATAATGTATCTAGATTCAAGACACAGTATGACTGGATGGTTGATACAAATTAGCAAGATTTAAGCAAAACCAGAACAAAATTCAAATATATTCCAAATTAATTACTATATTCTTGCAATACAACCAAAATTAAAATATGATACAAGATTTAAACCACAATACTTATTCTATACTATTCTAAATACAACTACATATTAAACCCAATACATCTAGGATAAGACATAACACAACAAACTTTTTCCAAAGACTTGAGCCTAGACATAACTAGAATTAAGATACAACGTGATTCTAAACACAATACAACTCTCTCCTAGACTTGATAAAAAAACAGAATCCAGACATTATACAACAAGATTTAACACGTAGTAAATGCAGGTTCAAGACAGGATACAAGAAGACTCAACTCATGGTATAACATGAATTTAAGAGATTGCACAACTACGAGCGAGATCTTGCAGAGTAAGACGTTTTGCATAAGACATCTTGCAAGGAGATGGCATGGAAAGGAGACGCGCGTTGCAAGAGTGTGAGAGTGGGAAGGGGGGGAGGGGGGGGGGAAGGAGAGGAATATATCAGTATTATGTCTTTCGCCGGCAAAGAAAGTCCCGCGCAAAGAAACATTTTGGGAAGATTTACAAAAAAAAATTCTCTTGCTTTTTTTTTTTACTTTTTTTTTTTAATTGTTTGATTTTCTTTTCTGTATTTCTCTGGAATTCTCTTTCTCTTTTTGGGCTCGTCACTAACTCTCTCTCTCTTTCTCTTTTCCATCACTGTCTCTGTCTGTCTCACTTTCTTCCTCCCCCTATTTCTCTCTCACTCTCCCTGTCTCTCTCTCACTCTCACTCTCTTTTCCCACTCTCTTTCATTCTCTCTCTCTCTTTCATTCTCTCTCTCTCTTTCATTCTCTCTCTCTCTCTCTCTCTCTCTCTCTATCTTTAACTCTCTCTCTCTATCTATCTATCTATCTACATATCTATCTATTTATCTATCTCTTTCTTTCTCTCCTCTCCTTCTACTCTCCTTCTCTCTCTCTCTTTCTATCAGCATTCTTGTAGTTCCTCTGTTCCCTCCCACTTGATATCTTCGTTATATGCACATCTTTCATAGTAAAGTTCACCTTTTCTTAATGCAATTAAAAAACTTGAACTGAAACTTAAATTTTATATACCAACTAATTTACATCTAATTCCTATGATTACAGCAAAACAGTATTCAATAGGTAATAACGCTAGAATCCATTAAAGGATATTACTAATAACAACTTTGATGATAATAGCGTTGGCAATATATCATTAATGATTTATGATTTCTATTAACCAATCCTTATGTATCTTACGAATTAGATTCATATTACTATTCAACATCATTATACCAATCACAATTATCCATACATTATTGAAATAACAAAATCAGCCTTGTATTTTTCCATTTAATTATTATATGCATATGCATTTCAACCTAATCTGCATATTCGCCTGGGGATGAGAGAGAGAGAGAGAGAGAGAGAGAGAGAGAGAGAGAGAGAGAGAGAGAGAGAGAGAGAGAGAGAGAGAGAGAGAGAGAGAGAGAGAGAGAGAATGAAAGAGAGAGAGAGAGATAGATAGATAGATAGATAGAGAGAGAGAGAGAGAGAGAGCGAGAGAGAGAATGAAAATGAGAGAATGAAAGAGAGATAATGAAAGAGAGAGAGAGAGAATGAAAGAGAGAGAGAGAGAGAATGAAAGAGAAAGAGAGAGAGAGAGAGAGAGAGAGAGAGAGAATTAGATCGATAGATAGGTAAACCGATAGATGGACAGATATACAGCTTAAAATTCACAATAACAAACACAGCAAAACTATTCACGAAGCATAAGATGAAAGAATCAAGAAACATAC
>BOPN01004612.1:80000-85000 GCA_017312705.2 Penaeus japonicus
GAGAGAGAGAGAGAAAGGGGCGAGGATAAGAGAGGGTAAGAGAGAGAGAGAGAAAGAGAGAGAGAGAGAGAGAGGAACAAGGATAAGAGATGGTGAGAGATGAGAGAAAGAGAAAGAGAAAGAAAGAGAGAGAGAAAGCGAGAGAGAGAGAGAGAGAGAGGAACAAGGATAAGAGAAGGTTAGAGATGAGAGAAAGAGAAAGAGAAAGAGAGAGAGAGAGGGACAAGGATAAGAGATGGTGAGAGAAAGAGAAAGAGAAAGAGAGAGAGAAAGCGAGAGAGAGAAAGAGAGAGAGAGAAAGGGGCGAGGATAAGATATGGTGAGAGATGAGAGAAAAATAAAGAGAGAGAGAGAGAGAGAGAGAGAGAGGGACGAGGATAAGAGATGGTGAGAGATGAGAGAGAGAGTGTGAGGGTTGTCTTAGTTTGTGGTAATTGACAACCCAGCACAAAATAGGTAGTGATGCCAGACACAGGGTTGAACATTACAGGTTTATTCCATAATGCAAATAGTGTGACGTTATGGTGCACAATAGAAATATACACCACAGCACAATGGTCACAGCAATAAACAATATCACAACACGTATGAACAGGCGGAGAAATCAGGCGACAGCGGTAGCGGAGTCGATCCCGATTTGGGTAAATATAGTAGATACGATAATAACGATTTTGCTAATAATTGCAATCAAAGGAATGTTGATGTTTGCGAGTTTAAGGATGATGATAATGATGATAGTGATAGTAACAATGATAGTGATAAAAATCATTACGACAATGATAAAACTAATGCTGCTGCAGATAATTGAGTGATATGGTCTTTCTCTCTCCCTCACTTTCTCTCTCTCTCTTTCTCTCCTTTTCTTTCTCTCTTTAACTTCCTACATCTCTCTCTCTTTCTCTCTCTCTCTCGCTCTCTCTCTCTCTCTATCTCCCCCCCCCCTCTCTCTCTCTCTCTCTTATTCTCTCTCTCTCTCTCTCTCTCTCACTTTCACTCTCTCACTCTCTCCCCCCTCCCCCCCCCCTCTCTCTCTCTCTCTCACTTTCACTCTCTCACTCTCTCACCCCTCCCCCCCCCTCTCTCTCCTATGAGGCCGTAACTTGTTAAAAATTTCACTCTGGAGCGAAAATGAATTTTTTAATTATAATTTCTCCCTTAGGCTTGGCTTTTTGGAGTAGGCACTGCTGGAGTATATTTGAAAATTAAATTTCATAGATTCAGCACGATGCACATTATACTGATTTACTGGGTTAATGACAACGATAGAAAAAAAAAATGGAAAGAGACTGAAATGGAAGATTAAAAGAAAGGATTAAAAGGAAAATGGCTGATTCAGGTAGATGGAGGAAAGGAAATATAGAAGAATATGGGTAAAGGTTGGTTGATAGAGAAGGAAAAAATGGAATAATGTTAATAATGATAACTGAATAAAGAAGATAGCAAAGGAAAGAAAGAGAGAGAGAAAAAAAGAAATAGAAGACGAACCATAAACGATGCCAAATATATAAACAAATCTTTCCCCAACATATCATTCTAATCCCAATTCATCAAAATTCGACCATCGTCTTTCTCTATTACCCCCATCTTTCTCTCTCTCTCTCTCGTTTCCCCTCTCCATTCTTTCCTCTCCTCTTCCTCTTCCTCTTCCTTCTTCCCCTTTTCGACCCTTTTAAAACGGCCCAACTTCCCCGTAGAATTGAAATGCAATTCATGAGAGAAATATATCTCTCTGAACAAGACTGATTAAGTGGAGGTCCATCCCCTAGATATCAGGCAGGTAATCTAGTCTCAATGCTGGGTAAAATATGAGATTTGGATTATGAAGAGAATTGAATAAAAGAAGGAATGGGTCAACATGGAAGGACGGGAGAAAAGAATCAGTTTTTTTATACTCTCTCTTTGTTTGTTTGTATTTGCTTGTTTGTTTGTTTTTTGTTTTTGTTGTTTTTTATCATCTCTTTCTTGTCTGTTTTTGTTTATGAATTTTGTCTCTTTTTCTCTTCTACATTTCGTTTTCTCTCTCTTTTCGCTTTGTTTACTTTTTCTCCTGTCTTTCTTTTTTTCTCTCTTTATCTGCCTGTCTAGCCTACCTCTAGTTTCACTCTCTCTCTCTCTCTCTCGCTTTCTCTTTCTTCCTTTCTCTCTCTCTCTATCATCATCATCACCATCATCATCATCATCACCATCACCAACATCATCATCATCATCATAATCATCATCACCATCACCACCATCATCATCATCATTATCATCACCATCACCATCATCATCACCAACATCATCACTATCATTATCATCATCATAATCAATCTCATCAATTCAGCGTGCTTCCATATTTCGAACAGAATTTTCAAAATTTAGTATTTCTGCGCAATAATATGTTGCAATGCCAACAACGGGTATAATCTCCCCATGATTGCGACATCATTAGTGGTATTGCAAGCACGTGACTACTATTACCAATTCTGCTAATTGCATTGGTTCTAACAATAAGATTACTGTTGTTGATACTAATGCAAACGAGTACTTTTACGATCAATAACATAATTATCATTACAGTGATGTTGCTACTGTTGCAAATGTTTCGACTGTTCTATAATTACTTGTTTGTTTAATACGATAACACAATCAGTACTGCTCGTGTTAATGAAAATCAGATGTTACCTTAATATTTTATCAAGCTTTATCCATCGTCTTGTGTTTGTACACACAAAGATCCATACACATACACATACATACACACAGAAACACAAACACACACACACACACACAAACACAAACAGATACACACACGCAAACAAACACAAACACAAAGACACACAAACACACAAATACAAACACAAACAGATACACACACACAATCAAACACAAACACAAGCACACACACACACACACACACAAACACAAACACACTCAAACACACACAAACACACACACACACGCACAACCCCCTCCCCCCCCCCCCCACACACACACAAACTTCCTTCAATATTTTTCCACAATGTGTATTACACATATAAGAGCCTATAAGCTCACTAGCCCTCCTACTCCCAAAGCCCGCGCGCGTACCCAGGAACATAAACGTTTGTAAAAGTGCCCCAAGTGCCACGTCTGAGCCAAGTGAGTGCCATGATCCCTTGCTGTGTGTATATCATTCCACTGCGAAAAGGAGACAGTGTACGCTTTAGTAGGTTTAACTGAGATACGCTTTCAGGAGGCCGAAGGATGGGCCGGGGTTCAGAACGGAGAGGCGGAAGGGAGAGATGCTGGGTGCTTATACATACCCTCGTATATACATTTATTCATCTACACATAGTAGATGAATAAATGTATGCATACATACATGATTTATATGACGACCCCCCACCACCTACTCCCACACACACAAAGACACACACACACACACAAAGACGCACACACACACACATACAGACTCACATCCATATGTATGTATATATATGTGCATATATGTATATATATGTATATATATATTTATATATATATATATATATATATATATATATATATATATATATATGCATATGTATATGTATATATATACATATATATATATATATATATATATATATATATATATATATATATATATATATATACATATATATACATATATATGTATACATATACATGTATATAAACACACACACAAATACATGCACAAACTAATGTGTATGTATTTGTATGTGTATTCAATTATATCTATTGTTTCCCACGATTCCAGCCAAAGAGTTAATTAAGGAATTATTTAATTAGACTTCGCAAGTATTCATATTTTCCAGTTAGTCTTAAATTACAAGTAATTAACCCTGATTGCATCTTGTAGCGTAACAGCTGGAAGGCAATTACAGCGAGTTTTAATTTCTGTTAATCGTTATCCACTTGTGTGCGGATGAGTGTATGTTGAATGATGGGTATGATAGCGACGGATACAATAAGTATAATAGCAAAGGGAGGAAAGAGCATTACTGATAAACATCAATACGAAATATGGAACAACAAATAAAGATAATAAAAACGTTTAAAAACAGTACGACATAAATCAAAACGTTTAAAAACAGTACGACATAAACAGTTCCATATTACCCCCCCCAAAAAAAACCCCCAGCTGACTCAGTGTGACTCACCCCCCCCCCCCCCCACCGGTTCATCACAGGGGATGTAACGTCTAGTAACAGCAGATATTACAAGACGGTTGTCCTTCAGTAAGAGTGTCACTCTCAAAGACACCAACCAACCTCCAATATTTACTCATTTACCGGGTGATCAATGCCAAAATCTAATCAAATGATCCTTCGACCATGGACAACCCACACATAAATTTGAATGGACAATCGTCTATTTCTTTTCGCGTTTTTCTTCTTACACGTATCCTGCTCTTGCAAGCCGATTTATCAGTAATTTAAATAGATAAACAGACCAAATACCGAAGTGTTCTTCAGACATAGCCTCCTTTGGTGAGGTAAGGCCCTCAAACAAATAATGTTGATGATAATACTTTCTTACTTGATTGGTAATTGCCCGCTCACTGAAATAACAGTATTGATAAAGATAATAATCCGGAAACAACAACAATAACAAGAACGATCATTAACATAAACAAGCAAATAACGAATCAACCAAAATGATCATAACTATCAACATTACACCCTCTTGCGGTTCCAAAACCAGACACACACTTTACGAAAGGAATAAAATCAAATAATAGACACAGAACGCCCGTGAACCACCCAACCACATTCCACGCCGACGCACACCTCACTCAAAAGACCCACCATCCAATCTCTAATCACAAAATCATCACGAAAAATCTCCATTACGGCGAAATAGCGTGAACAGCAAAGCTAAACAAAAGCACATCTCTGCAATAATCAGCATGATAAGAGCACATCTCTGCAATAATCAGCATGATAAGAGCACATCTCTGCAATAATCAGCATGGTAAGAGCACATCTCTGCAATAATCAGCATGATAAGAGCAC
>BOPN01004612.1:95000-100000 GCA_017312705.2 Penaeus japonicus
AGTAGTTAGAATAGGAGGAGGAGGAGGAGGAGGAGGAGGAGGAGAAGGAGAAGAAGAAGAAGAAGAAGAAGAAGAAGAGGAGGAGGAGAAGGAGCAGTAGGAGTAGTTAGAATAGGAGGAGGAGGTGGAGGAGGGGAAGGAGAAGAAGAGGAAGAAGAAGAAGAAGAGGAGGAGAAGGAGCAGTAGGAGTAGTTAGAATAGGAGGAGGAGGAGGAGGTGGAGGAGGGGAAGGAGAAGAAGAGGAAGAAGGAGAAGAAGAGGAGGAGGAGGAGGAGTAGTAGACAGAGTAGTTAGAATAGGAGGAGGAGGGGAAGTAATAATAGTAGCAGTAATAATAGTAGCAGCAGCAGCAGTAGCAGTAGTAAACGAAGAAGAAAAAAGAAGAAAGGCGAAAAGCTAAAAAAGAAGGAGGAGGGGGGGGGGGTTATGGTGAAGTGGAGGCGGTGGACTAGGAGGAGGAAAAGGCTACATAAACATACCACAATATATTGGAGCTAAGAGTTCCCTAGCCACGCATGGATATTACCCGCGAAAGAGGATGAGAAAAATTATGGAAAAAAAGGAAGAATGCGAAAAAAAGGAATGATAACTATAATAAGAATAAGAGAATGAAAAAGGATTAGACGGAAGAACAAGGAAATATATGGAGAAAAAGAAGAAGAATTTTAATGAAAAGAAGAAGAGAAACGATAAGAACGAGAAAAAAAAACAGAAGAACAACTACAAAAATAGAGAAAGGAGTGACGATGAGTAGGAAGAAACAAATAAAGAAGAAGAAGAGGAGGAATACGAAGAAGAAGACAAACAAGAACAAAAAGAAGAGGGAGTGAAAGATAAGAACCACTACAAGGAATGTGTTAAACGATAGAGAATAGGTAAAAATAAAGGTGAAATTATAGAGCTCTTTATAGGTGTGAAATCTCATCAGTAAATACTAAGTATACCTTAAGAATCACAAAATAGTATATCTTATGATTTAATACGATTTACGGATACTAAACTTAATGTAATGACAAGGTTTGTGTTAATGCACCTATTCTTATCTACTGAATTACGGTGTCTGTTTTTGTCATAATAGCTCCCTCTTTCAATGACTATATACCTCGAGAAGGGGAAGGTCAGGGAAACTAACCTAACCTATTCTACCTAACCTACCTAACCTAGGCTATTCTACCGAACCTAAGCTATTCTACCTAACCTAAGCTATTCTACCTAACCTAACCTATTCTACCTAACCTAACCTATTCTACCTAACCTAACCTATTCTACCTAACCTAACCTATTCTACCTAACCTAACCTATTCTACCTAACCTAACCTATTCTACCTAACCTAACCTATTCTACCTAACCTAACCTATTCTACCTAACCATCTTAATCTATTCTACCGAACCTAACATAATCTATCCACATATCGCATGTCCGTTTCATTTTTCTTTTAATTTCTCTCTTTGTTAAAGAATTTTGGAATGGTAAACTGAATAGGCTTAGATATCTATCCCAGATTTTAAATATATGAGTTGTCACTTGTGGAGAAAAAAGAGGAAGAAAATAATGATGGCAATTAACAATAATGATAATTAATGAGGATGATAAGGATGTGAATGAGAATGACAATAATGATAATGATAATGATCATAAAAACAATAATGATAATGATGTTGATAGAAAACATGATAATCATTATAGTATAATGTGACAATGGTAGTAGTAGTGAAAGTAATAATGAAGATGATAATAATGATAATAATAATAATAGTAACGATAATAGTAATAATGATGCTAGTAATAATAATATTGATAAAGATAATAATAACAATATTATAATTATTATCATTAATGTTAGTAATAACTGATTTGAAATATATAACCAATATGAATATACTTTCGTATATCCATATAAGCCATATATAATAAAAAAGTAAATGTCCGAGTAT
This sequence comes from Penaeus japonicus, assembly GCA_017312705.2. Taxonomy (NCBI): domain Eukaryota; kingdom Metazoa; phylum Arthropoda; class Malacostraca; order Decapoda; family Penaeidae; genus Penaeus; species Penaeus japonicus. Next base: position 96,937 of record BOPN01004612.1, read on the forward strand.
GTAGAATGATGATTAATACAAAGTGATTGTTGTATTTAAGATCCCTTTGTCCTTTTGTTTTGATTTAGCAGCTCGTTGAAACGTGCTAAGATACACTAGTACATGGAGCTCCCTTTGTCCTAAAAATTGAGACGTTCACTGACTTTGGCACACGTGGAAATTCATATTCACGTGATGTATGGTCCATAATAAATGCTTTAAGGTAAAATTCAGGCAATTGAGTTGCTTGTGGCACAAATAGAAGCTTAATAATTCACACAGCAAAGACCACCATGGCGCCGATTTTGGATTTTCCTTTTGTGAACGTTTGTGTTTGATTTCGTAGTGGTAGTGTAATTGTACAAATTTGATTCAGGATTCTGAGAACGGTATTAATTCCAGCTTGTGTTGAATTTAAACGTCACTTCCAAAGAGCGGGTGATTAGTAATAGATTATGATATTTGCATTTCATCTTTTGGATTTGGTATTACGTGAGTGTAACTTTATTTGGTTATGTACACTGTATGAGGATTATGATTATTCGTTGGAACATTTGCATTTATCCAATGAACCCTTTGGAATAAACTGTGTATATATAACATTATTTGGTTATTCACTGTGTTATTATTAGTGTTGTTGTTCTTTAAGGTCTCAAAGGAATGTGTAGTACAGATTGAACATTTCTACAATTATGTTCCTGAATTTTCTTTGTAATGATGAAAGATTCAAGGAATATATATATATATATATATATATATATATATATATATATATATATGTGTGTGTGTGTGTGTGTGTGTGTGTGTGTGTGTGTGTGTGTGTTTGTATACATATATATATATATATATATATATATATATATACATATATATATATATATATATACATATATACATACATACATATATATATATATATATATATATATATATATATATATATATGTATGTATATATATATATATATATATATATATATATACATACATACATACATACATATATATATATATATATATATATATATATATATATATATATATATATATATATATATATTACAACTATATAGTGCAATATACAGTACTGGGAAAATTAATAGACAATTCTGGCCATTCAACTGATTTATTCACATTTTCATTGACGAAGAAATTTTTAGACAGTAAATATGTTTTATTGTTTTTCATTTATCCATATATCATCTCAGTATTTTGTGGGACCTCCTTTGGCTCTAATAACTGCTTCAACACGTCTTGGCATGCTTCTAATGTAGTCTTGTGCTTTGTTCCTGATATCTGGATTTCTGTGCCAAACATCTATCAACCGCTGGATGAGCTGTACTCTGTTGGTACATTCAATTTTGCTGACTTCATCTTTTAAGTCTTTTCATAAACCTTCAATAGGATTCATATCTGGGCTATTTCCAGGCCAATCAAGCACTTTGATGTTAAGATCTTTAAGATGACTAGAAACTCTTCTGGCTGTGTGACATGGGGCCCCGTCATGCATGAATATTCCGTTATTGTCAGGAAACCATTCACGAAATTGGGGTACCAGGTGTTTATTTATTATCTTAAGGTATTCGTCTTGATTCAGAGCGCCATCCACGATCTCTAAACGACCTGTACCTTGTGCAGATATGATGGACCAAACCATGACTTTGGAAGGGAACTTGACTGCAGTCTTCTGACAGTCAGGGTGGTGCTTCTCTTTTGACGTCCTCCTCACGAATTTTCGCCTATCCCTCAGTATTTCCATCATTGATTCATCAGAGAAACATACGTGGATGCAAACAAAACAAATTAATTGATTTTTTTTTTACTCAAACTTAAATTACAGCTTTATAAACCCCAGTCTTCAAGTGGGTTTCATCAAACAGGAATTGGAACAAAGACATTTTTTTCAATTTAGATGCAGCATCTAGAGAAATAGTTATTCTAATTAATTTGTGTAAAAAAACAACGAATTCAACAAAATCCAGTGGCTGTGTGCCTTGGTCCAAGCCAGCTGACAATGGTAATAACATAATGATAATAACAACAACAATAGTAATAGCGATTAGGATGATGATAATGACACGTGCATTGGCCAATGTTGTTCCTGTTGCTAATAGTTGTAAGAGCAGTACTAGTAACGATGAAATAATGAAACTAGTGATTATGATATTGGTAAAAATTACATCGTTGATAATGATAAAAAAAAGAATGATAAAATGATAATGGTGATTATAACATCGGGGAATAAAAGATGATAGTAGTAACGATAATGACAGTAATAATAAAGATAATGATGACAATGATAATAACGATAATGATGATAATGCTAATAACAATAATTCTATTGATAGCAAATTGTAGCAACAATAATAACAACAACAATAATAATGATGATGACATTAGCATAAACCAAACCAACTTAGACAATAAATAAACAACCCCCCTCCTCTCAATCCTAAGGTAAGACCCTCCTTCCCTCCCCCCCCACTCAGTCTCCTCACTCCTCCCACCCTCCCTTCCTCCCACTTATTCTCCCTCCCTCCCCCCTCCCCCACTCGGTCTACCAAGGCAAGACAAAAGAGAGATCTTAGAAAGACGTAAGAGATTTTAGTCGTCTCCGCTAAGTGGATTGGACAAGTTGTGAAAAAAAAAAAAAAAAAAATCGGTCTGGCGCATAAATTTCGCTTAGGGAATCCAATAGTCGTTCGGGATGGCCCTGATTCGCTCGCGTTGGTTCGGATTCGTTTGGTTTGGTTCGGATTCAGTTGTGTTGGTTCGGTTTCGTTGGTTCGGATTCGTTTGGGTTGGTTTGGATTCGTTTCTGTGAGTTCGGATTCGTTTCTGTGAGTTCGGATTCATTTACGTTGGTTTGGATTCGTTCGTGTGGGTTCGGATTCGTCTATATGAGTTCGGATTAATTTACGTTGGTTCGGATTCAGTTGTGATGGTTCGGATTCATTCCCGTGAGTTCGGATTCATTTACGTTGGCTCGGATTCGTTCGTGTTGGTTCGGATTCTTTCACGTTGGTTCGGATTAGTTCGTGTGAATTTGGATTCATTTACGTTGGTTTGGATTCGTTCGCGTGAGT
>BOPN01004612.1:105000-110000 GCA_017312705.2 Penaeus japonicus
TGGTACCTTTTAAAACTTTTCTTTTGGATAATTAGATAATGTGATAATTAATATGATTTGCATAGCATCATTAGCTAGTAAAACATGTAAAAAATCATATCGCGTGCACAAATAAGGAATGGTGGGCGTTTGTATCTGTAATGCGTTAGTGATTTTGTGGAAATATCTTCATAACAATAACAACAAAAATATGATCATAATGTAAATTGATAAGGATGATGATGATAGTAATACTAACGATATGAATAAAGATAATGATATTGATAAAAATAATGGCAATGATGAACACAATGCAAGTAGTAGCTATAACAATAACATCAACAATGAAAATAAAAATGATAAGGATGATTATCATGACAGTGATAAGGACAATAATTGAGATAATGATAAGAAGAACTACAAAAGAAGTAGAAAGAACAAATATGATAATAATAATGCTACTGCTTTTACTACAACTACTGCTACAGCTAATAATAGTAACAGTAAAGATAACAATGATGATGAAAACAATGATAATAATAATATTAATAATGATAATAATAATGATAAAAAAATAATGCTAATGGTAATAATAACAACAATAATGGTAAGATCATAATGATAACAATAATCATAATAATGATGTTACTAATTATGGAGTTAGGAGAAAAGATCCATCATAGTCAAAGCCTTGTTATGGTCTGGTGCATCTACACCTGCTCTTATTAGCCGTTTCCATTGGGGACACAGGCTACCATTGGGAACTACCTCTATCTTAAAGCTTCTGGAATGACAAACACATGTTACAGTATGAAGTGATGATGATAGAGATGAGATGAAGAGTGAGTTTTAAAGATGATCCCAGCTATGAGTGGGAATGAAGAGTGAAATAAGATTTTTGACAATGCTTTCTTTACGACTATGCTTTATTGTTTTTATCTTTTATTTTTTTTTTTGTCATTGGAAGTAATGATGGTAAATATGATGATGAAGTGATGATTATGGTGATGAAAATAATAATAATGTTGACGATGATAATGTTTAAAAAAATGATAGCATGCTGGTAATAGAATAATGATAAAAAGTTTGAAAAGAGAAAGATGTTGATTGTAATGATAACTGCTGTTGATGATATAATTACTAGTAATGATAATAAAATAATTATTATCATAATAATTGATAATGTTGATAATGATATCATGGATTATAGTAATAATAATGATAATAGTAACAATGATAATATTTTAAATAATGATGAGGATAATATTAAAAAAATAATGATGAGGATAATATTAGAAATAATGATGAGGATAATATAAAAAATAATGATGAGGATAATAATAGTAATAATAATAATAACAATGGTGTTATTAATATCAACAATCATAATAACAACTTATGATATGACTATCATATTGATAGTAACAACAATAATAAAAATAATGGCAATGATATGTAAAAATGATGATATCAATAGTAGAAATAACGATGAAATTATAATAATGATAATTGCAATAACAATGACAATGACAATAATAACATATAATCATAGTAATCGTAACAGTAATGATTATAAAAATATGAGGAAGATAGTAATAATCATTGACATGGGAATAAAAAAAATGAAGATAATAATGATAATTGTGACAAAAATAATAAAAGTAGCAACAAGAATGATAGTTATAACGATAATGATGATAATTATAATAATCATAATAATTACAATGATAATATTGATGATAATGATAATAAGGATGATGATGATGATAAAATGATGATGGAAAGGAAACTGAAACTGGGAATAATAATAATAAGATAAAAAAGATGATGATGGTGCATAATTTTGATAGCAACGAGAACAACAAAAACAACAACAATAATGATGATGATGATAATAATGATAATGATAAACATAATAGCAATACAAATTAAGATGAGGGTAATAATAAATGATGATATTGATAATGATGATAGAAATGATGATGATAATAATGATGATAATAATGATGATAATGATAATAATGATAATAATAGTAATGACATCAGCATTATTCATTGTTATTATTACTGTAATTGTTAATATTACCATTATTATCAATATAGAAAAAACAGTATTTACAATATTTCTACGCCCTGTTCAAAAGTAAAATATATATAAAAATAATCTTTTTATGGAATCTCTAACCACAAAAATACAAGAATTCAATTACTAAGTGTTTTCACTGACAGTTTATAATGAACCCACTCTTTCACAGAGCTGTAAAATGGATTTAAACCTTTTATTTTTTTCTTCGAATCAGGATTCTATTTGTTATATAAAAATAGACACATAAATTTAATCCCCTCTATGCAAAAATGGCTAACCAGACAATCATGTTCCAATTAATGATGCAAGCCCAAAAAACATCAAAACATTTAATATCACAACTGCACGTCCGGACGCAAACCACATGAAAATACAGCCTGTTCCTAACCCTGGTTAAACTCTCATACACCATTGGCAGCGGATAAAACGATTTCAACAGAGAAATGATTTGGTAAAGCACTCTGTAAATAATTTTAGGAATATGTGCTTATGTACCTGAAGGCACACATGCACACATGCATATTGTAAATAATACCCAGCCTCAAAATATATCCAGTAATTGGAAACACACATGCAGGCACAAATAGCAAATATACAGTGACTACCATACTGCACACTGTAATAGACGCTTAATCGTGCACTGTTGCGGTCTGTAGGAATACGTTATGGTGATACACTCAACTTAATCACTTACTGTGTCAGAGAGTACCATCGTTTTGAAGTGACTTTTCATTCACTTAGCCAGTAATCAGACTTCACCGTGGAAATGATTCCAAGTAAACAAAGGTGTCTGCTTTTGCCTTTTTATTCTTAATGGAACAGCGATTTGGAAGATATCTAAACACACATAGATTGAAGGTTTTCCCTTAATAACTCTTGTTAAAGCAGATACGCCACATACATGCATTTCTTAGTCCGTTTATCAACCCTTGCTCTACGTCCTTTTGTGTGTGTACATTTGTCTATTAGTCTCTTTCTCTCTCTCTCAAAAAGCCAGATAAGTAGTTAGATAGACAAAGATAGGAGAATAGACAGACAGAAAGACAGATGCACAGAGAAAGTTACATATATCACACACAAAAAACAGCTAGATAGAATCACAGAGAAATTGAGATTAATAACACTGAAATCTAGACACCATCTCACATGAGTCGACAAAGTAGCGGGCTTTGTGTGGGCAGTCGACAGCAGACCAGCGTGTTGACTGCGTCCCAAGAGAGCGTGGGTTCAAGTGTCCATAGAGATGGCGGAAAGTGTAGGAGCTGTGCTGATAAAGTGAATTATTAGCGGGCGGTGTATTCAGCAAGAGGTCTTTGTGTGTTTGTCTCTCCACTTTGTGTGTGTTGCGGCGTGCTGTTTTCCCTTTGAATTTCGTATTTGGTATTAGGTCAAGAGTTAGAACATTAACAGAAATTGATGATTTAATTACTATGCTTCATTTTCCTATGTGTAGATATAGAAAATAATCATAACCTGACTAGTAACAACAAAAACAACGAACGCAAACTATATTTCCATAGTTTCCAAAAAAGAAAGGAAGAAAGAACCACTAGAGTGTCATCGGCCTGATGTTGCTACACTAAGCGCGAATCCACTGCCAATGCTAGATCCGTTTATATGTAATCATGTTAACACTCTAGCGAGCTCACTTCAGCGTAGCTGTGCTAAGCTTTTCTCGTCTGGGAAGAAACACCAGAGGAAAACGGCCATTGACAGCCTTTGAGGAATAACACAACGTGAAATACGGAAAATATATTCTACAATTCTATCGAATGAATGCATAAATATACAAATGGATGCAACTTTTACTGCGTTTCTAAAAGGCGGACTATTATTCCCGTTGTAAGTAGTGTTCTCTAATATTCTTTCATTCCTCTCTCTCTCTCTCTCTCTCTCTCTCTCTCTCTCTCTCTCTCTCTCTCTCTCTCTCTCTCTCTCTCTCTCTCTCTCTCTCTCTCTCTCTCTCTCCAAACAAACTGTGAGAGAGCGTAACCGTCATAACCGTCGCTTGTAACCGTCATAACGTCGCGTTTGGCGCTGTCGAGGACCATCCACACACACCCACACACTCCACACTGTCATCCGTGCCGGAACATGATCTATGATAGAATAAGCCGAGCGTAAATAAGAAGCTTAACATCCCTTCCATCCCCCTTTAACACTCCCCCAACTATCCCCTCTTTCTCTCTCCCCTTCCCTCCCCTCAACTCCCCCTCCCCCCTCTCCTCTGTGCCTCCAAAGCTGGCATTTACTTTGTCTTCAGGCTTCACAGGCTTCATCTGACTGTATGATTCCATCAGTCGGTGATGGGTTAACGGGAAGGGGGGAGCGGGGGGAGGGAAAGGGAGGGAGGGAGGGAGGCCCAAGACTGAAGGGGAGAGGGGGGAGGGAAAGGGAGAGAAGGAGGGAGGGAGGGAGGCCCAAGGCTGAAGGGGAGAGGGGGGAGGGAAAGGGAGGGAGGGAGGGAGGGAGGGAGGCCCAAAGTTGAAGGGGAGAGGGGGGGGGAGAGGCTTGGGATAGAGGGAGAGGGGAAGAATGCGTAAGCGTAGCGTAACCTAACATCAAACGTTGATATGTTTGATGAGAGCGATCCCGTGATACTCTAACGTCGTGGGCAGAGTTTGCCTGGACTGCATTTTCCCTTTGAAGAGGAAGACTTGCAGCTTTCGTCGTCTGATGTTTGGGTCACATGAAAGTCTGTATTGCCAGATCACTTGCATTGTATTGCACGCCCTCTTCACCGCCCTCACTCCTACCTCGCCCCTGTCCCCTCCTCCATACCTCCCCCCCCCCACCCCACCCCATCCCCTTTTCGCCCATGACAATTATCCCCTCTTGTCCTCTGCAACTGTACTAACTTTTCACGTCTAGCATACCTCACTCCTCCCCATCAGCGCCCCTTTCGGAAGCTGTCTTTGGAATTAATAAAATGTCA
>BOPN01004613.1:0-2500 GCA_017312705.2 Penaeus japonicus
AGAGAGAGAGAGAGAGAGAGAGAGAGAGAGAGAGAGAGAGAGAGAGAGAGAGAGAGAGAGAGAGAGAGAGAGAGAGAGAGAGAGAGAGAGAAAGAGACACACACACACACACACACACACACACACACACACACACACACACACACACACACACACACACATACACAACAGACGTTTCTAAAACAACAATGAGAAAATATGCTATGGAAATAATTGCTTACAAAGAAGAAAAAGAAGAAGAAACAGAATAAACCACAAAAGAGTTTCTTCAGAGTATAATCAAACACATAATAGCTCCTTAAGGTATGTATTATCAAAATACATACCTTTGAAAAATAAACTATATACACATATCTAATTTATTTATGGATTCTCGAAAAAAAAGAACTACTGGATTAATTTTCACAGATTCTTTGATATTGTTGGATTGATTTCTAGCTATATTTGATTCTCTGATAACACTGTTAGGTTAATCATTATAACACAAACTATTGCTTTCTCGAACTGCTCAATTTCAAGCTTATACATTGGTTATTCAATCAGTACCTTGCATGATAGATATAAATATGGAAGATTGTAAATTCGTCCATCTGCAACTCAGAAACAGAAGTCTGGTCATATAGATCGAGAAATGCAAAGAGAGAGAGAGAAAGAGAAGGAGAGACAGGGAGAGAGAGAGAGAGAGAGAGAGAGAGAGAGAGAGAGAGAGAGAGAGAGAGAGAGAGAGAGAGAGAGAGAGAGAGAGAGAGAGAGAGAGAAAGAGAGAGAGAGATTTAACAAGAGGAAAAATCTCAATTGAAAATTATGCAAGTTCTAAAACAAAGCCAGAATCTCTCCCACACTAATTCGCACAACATAACCGAGGGAAAGAAAGAAAGGAACAAAGTTAACTGTGTCAGGTCCGAAATTCTTGTCTCATCTTTTTTTTTCTTTTTTTTCTTTCTTTCTCATTTTCTTTTTCATGAAACAGGGAAATACTCGAGCCTCGAACTAAGGGACGATAGCAGATAGCAAAAAGCAGATAGCAGAGAGCTGTTAGCAGATTGTGCCCAGGTTTTAGTCTGTATAATAATTATCAGACAAAAAGAAGCGAATTCCAACCTGTGTTTTTTTTTTCTTTTCGTGTTGGCAAATAGGGTATAAATTGACTTTCAGATTTTAGCTTTTTGACTCTAAAAGAAACCTGACTGTAATGGAGGTTGAGATAAGATCTGTATCCTGTGATTGGAGTTGAAGATCAGAAATTACCAAAGGGATTCCGATGATAATTATAGTGCGGCTTATCAAGAAGGTAACGATAAGAACAGGAACTAGAACAAAAGAATCTCGTAAACGCAAAAAGAGATAATGATAATAAAAGGATAATGATAACAGACACAGTAACATAACATGGGAATGATAACAATAATGGTAAGGCCTTCTTGATAAAGAAAATTTACAAACTTGCATATATCTAAGATTGTTGCATCTTTCGTAGGCGAATATGAAATGGGACTAAGTAATATTTGATGAAAAAATAGATAGTAATTACATAATGGAAGGAAGAACATATGAAATAAGACATACATAGAAGGCAAAGATAAGGTTTAGAAAGTCTAGGAAGAAGTGAAGATGAAAATGAAAATGAAAGTGACATGCGAGTGACAGAACTGACAGACAACACAGAACGCAAAGGTGATGATGCTGTTTCGGAGGCTGGGCTTGGTGACGATGGTGATACTGCCACTGATGCCGTTGACTTGATAGGAATAGTGATGGCAGTATGGATAATGATAATGATAAATGGTGATAGTATTAATAATGATAATGATAAATGGTGATAGTATTAATAATGATAATGATAAATGGTGATAGTATTAATAATGATAATGATAAATGATGATAGTATTAATAATGATAATGATAAATGGTGATAGTATTAATAATGATAATGATAAATGATGATAGTATCAATAATTATAATGATAAATGATGATAGTATTAATAATGATAATGATAAATGGTGATAGTATCAATAATGATAATGATAAATGATGATAGTATCAATAATGATAATGATAAATGATAATAGTATCAATAATGATAATGATAAATGATGATAGTATCAATAATGATAATGATAAATGATGATAGTATCAATAATGATAATGGTTGTAATGATAGTATAAATAATAATGATAAATGAGGATAATATGAACAATGATGATAATGATGACAATATTGATAATGATATTCATGATGATAATGGTGATAGCCTAAATAAAAATGACTCATTATGATGATGATATCAATACCATTCATAATTATAATGTAATGATAATAACAGTGATAACAATGCTATTACTACAGATAATAACCATGATGAAAAATAAACAGTTGGAAGAGGAAGGGGGACACAATTAATTAGGAGGGAGCGGAGCAGTGTGTTACTCGGAGTGGGAAGGAGTGGGAAGAAACAGGAAGCTGGAGTGGAGTAGGAGTTCGAGGTTAGGGGAGGACG
>BOPN01004613.1:10000-17500 GCA_017312705.2 Penaeus japonicus
TCGGGGAGTCCACAGGGACAGTACTCTGGGTGAATTAACACCCCTAGTATGCCATCCAGCCCTCCCACCACGTCCATAAGTAAAATCTTCGCCACACCCATAATGATATCCGGAATCTCCACTGACAATTCTAATTAAGCTTATCGAAGGCATCGGAGGGCATACGCCGCCATACTTCTGCTGTGTGTGTGGACAGATCACCAAGAAGTGAGAAGTTGTTTCCTGCTCTCCTAACTGCCCCAACATCTGCCATCCGAACTGCGCGGGTCCATCTCAACCCTTCCACTGCTCACAGCATCTGAGGGGCTGCAAGGGATCACTCAGGGTGTGACAGTCACTGACGTGGATCACGCAGAAAAACTCTCTCTCTCTCAAGCAAACGAATTACAAAAACAAGGGGATTATTTGACAATAATCCAGACACAGCAGTCTATGATAACCAAATTGGTAAAACTGCTCTCTCTGTTCATGGATAGCAGTCTCTCTCTGGCTGATCTTCCTGCTTCTATCATTTCTGCAGAAGAGCTCATGACAGTAAAATCAAAGGCTGTAACTGCAATCCGGAGACGGGTCGAGAGACTCGTCAGCCGACATAGGGCGGAGAGATAGTGCAACAGACGAAGAGACCAGATCCTCACGTGTGCTCTCATTGCAAACGATGGAGACACAGCGAACGGAACTGCCGTAGCAAGACCTCCTGTGACCTTTGCAGGTGGAAGCTTCAGCAGAAAGGGATGAACTACCCGAAAAAGAAGTGAAGAGTTTGATGTCAGAATAAAGAAACTCTCAAACACATAGAATAGCAGCTTCTCCTCAACCTCTACTCCAACCTCTGCCATTCAGCAACGATGCTTCTTTCCATCCCCACACTGGACCACTCACAGCTCGCTGTCCCTTCTTGGTCACATCCCATTTTTAAGAGCTACCAAGTGCCAGTGTACTAAATGACCACACTGACTCCTACCATTCAAGGTCTTCAAGGAAACAACCATAGACACCTAAAAATTCTGTCTATTTCGGACCAATATTGATGAGTTGAATCATATCGCCCTCATTACAATGCCGACATAATAGTGGCTACTAAAAGGTTTTTGAATTCAGGTAGATCCAGAATTTAGGTGGAACCAGCTATGAGGCTATTTACCCTGGCAAAGAAGAGACAGGGAAGGGGAAAAATCTTAGGTGTAGCCGTATGATATAAAGATAGCCTACGAATTCAGATGCTTACAGATGACTTGCCAGACTAGCTAGAAGCTATGTTTATCAAGGTCATGCTAAAGTCTGATGAGTCTCTACTACTTTGTGCACATTACAGGCCGCAGTGGCAAGGGCAGGACACCCAACGGAAACGCAAGATGACCTGCAAGTTGGGAACAACCGTCAGCATCTCTAAATAGTCGAGGATTGTAATCAACATTTCATGCTATCAGCATATGAGGCCCTTTACTACTTGTGGGTTGACGGACTACGTAGATTTCCCGACGAATATTCTCGGCAGATCTCTCGATCATGTAATCTCGGATCTAAGTGAGGTCTCCATCTCCTGCTCATCACTGGGCAATATAGGAACATCAGATCATTTTGCAGTTATCTCGCATCTCTGCCTTATCCCTGCAGCTGACGAAAGCAAAGTGGGAAAAGTGGCTCGGGAACCATGCAAACTGGTCAGAAATGAAAGCAGAACTTCAGTCACTAGACTGGGATGTTCTTCTGGCACGGAATGTAGATGACAAGGCTTCCCTCTTCACCAACCTCCTCACCACAAGGCAGAATACTTCCCTTCACGGACATACATTACAACACCAGTGGACCAAATCTTATTTAGTTACGGATGCCAATTTAGCCTCAAAAAAGAAATACAGACTGTAGAAAATGTAGAAAAGTCCAATCCAACAAGACGTAACAGAACTCTATGTAAAGATGTCTGCAAAGAAATGGTAGCCACCTGTAAATGGGCTCATGACAGATGGCAAGAGGAGACAAAGGGAAAATTGTCAAGTCTAGGAGCAGGCAGCAAAGAGTGCTGGTCACTCGTCAAGGAGCACCAAGGGGAAACTCGGGAGTCCACGATACCCCTCTAAGCAAGTCCGATGGTACAACCGCTACAAGCAACCAGGAAAAAAACTGACTTTCTCGGAAGTATTTTCATCAGAAAAGTGTTGTGCCATGAAGAACTCTCTAGTTTTCAGGTGTGCCACACCGGAGCGAAAAAGATCCTTCAAAATATCAATACAAAGAAGGCACCAGATTCAGACATTGTTAGCCTACACACTCTATGCCGGTGTCCAGCAGAGTTATTCTAATCTGTATCGTCACTCTCTGGATTGAAGAGAATTGCTGACCCACCGCATGGAAGGGAACAAGAGTGATTCCTCCTCGCAAGAAGAAATCTAAGGCTAATCCTGGAAAATACCGGTCAGTGTCCCTCTTGTCATGTATCAGCAAGGTGTTTGAAAAGATAATTGCTGAACATTTGGAAAACCACAATCTTATTTCCACTAAACAATTTGGTTTTCGATCATCGCGTTCGACATGACCTTGTTTTACTACTTACCAAGAAATGGCGAGATGTATTAAACACTAACCAAGATAACAGCCCTCGACATCATCGGCGCCTTCAGTAGAGTGTGGCAAAGAGGGCTGCTTTCTAAACTGTAAGCCAGAGAGACATAAGCAGTAATCTTCTGGCAATTTGATAGCTAGCTCACTGGAAGAACAATGCAAGTAGTCGTCGGTGGTCCAGAGTCCCAGAAGTATCCAGTGGAAGCATAAGTACCACAAGGACCCGTGCCTGTCCTCTGGAATATTTATGTCACTGATATTCTAACGGAAAATCCTGAAATCACAGCGTATGCTGATGATTGCAATCTCTCCATCTCATATAAATGTGAGAATCATGACATCTTTACAATAGATATGAATTCAAAGTTGGATGCAATCCAGGAATGGGAGTCATAATGGCAAGTATTTTTTTCTGCCAACTGTAACCTTGCAATAACCTTTTGTACTCATATATTATGTTTGCTGTAATTGTTCTTATGTCCATCGAATGTTATTTGCACATGCGCATGCGCATTCTATATAATTCAATCATCAATGTAATTCGTATGTTTCATGTCATTCTAGTTGTTACATATATATTCTACCACATACACATATATACATACATATACGTACGCTCGGTGCTTCACCTGTCTGTTTATTCTCTTATTGTCACATCAGACAAACGCGTTTTGTTTTTCCCTTCGTAAGAGTTATGTTTTAATGCAACACTTCCCTCATCGCATTCCAAATGTCACATGTCACAAGAAACACTCGACTGACACATATTCTCAGACAAATCATAGATTGTGGAAGAGTCTCCTCTCGGGGAGCAGAGGAGTAACACCTCGCTCTTCCTCGGGGGAGTAGCCCTCATCCTAACATACGACTGTTCAAGCTTAAGAAATAAAACCAAGCAAGCTGTTTCAGTTAATGATATTGTCCTTCCACTTAAAGATTTTATTTCAGTTCTTGGCGTGGACATAGACAAAAGTCTAATCAACACATAAGTCGGATCTGACAACCCTCCTACGCCTATTACACCTATTGGATTTTCCTCTTCGCTTCGCCCTCGAGCCTCAATTGCTATACCATACATTGCCATTAGTTATATTACCTATCGGATATTTCGATATCTAATTGTTCACCTTAAAAGAAAGATTGGTTGGCTTTTCTAATAAGTGTCTTTTAACCTGTAAAAGGAACCTGAAAATTTTGATTAACGACAAATGATTTCGACCTATGTAAAAATAAATATATCTAAAATATGTTGAGAGAGTAAGAGAGAAAAAAAAGGGAAAAAAAAAGAAAAAAAAGAAAGAAAGAAGAAGAAGAAGAAAAAAGAATAGAGCCGGCAGGAAAGTGTAACAACCAGGACGAAATTCCATGCCAGGTTAAGGAGAATTATAGAGCGGCGAGGAGGGACAACATTACGTCTTGGCTTCGAGACTTCGCTCTTTCGCAGCTCCCAACTCCGCTCGACACACTCTACGGGAATACAAACCGACTCCAAACTTTCCTCAAGCGGGCGGCAATGGGTTGCCCTTCCCCCCTCCCCTCCCATGCCCTCCCCTGCCCTTCTCTCCTCTCCTCCCTCCTTTTGCTACTAATCTTTCCTCCACTCCCCTGCCCTCCATCCCTCCCTCCTTCTGTTACTACCCTTTCCTCTCCTTCCCTCCTTCTGCTCCTACTCTCCCCTCCCCTCCCCCCTCCCCCCTCCTTCTGTTATTAATCTCTCCTCCCCTTCCCCCTCCCCCTCCTTCTATCACCATTCTCCTCCCCTCCCCCTCCTACTATCATTACTTCCCCCCCCTCCTCCCTCCTTCTGCTACTACTCTTTCCTCCCCTCCCCCCTCTCCCCTCCTTCTGTTATTACTCTCTCCCCCCTTCCCTCTCCTGCTACTACTCTCTCCCCCCTCTCCCCCTCTTTCTGCTAATACTCTTTCTACCCCTCCCCTTCCCCCTCCCTCTCCTGCTACTAATCTTTCCTCCCCTCCTTTCCTCTCCCTCCCTCCTGTTGCTATTATCTCCTCTCCTCCCCTCCCCTGCACCCCTCCTTCTGCTACTACTCTCTCCTTCCATCCCCTCTCCCCCCTTTCAGCTACTATTCTTTCCTCCCTTCCCCTTTCCTACCCCCATCCTATTGTCATTACTCTCTCCTCCCCCCCTCTCCTGTCCCCTCATCCTCCCTTCTATTATCCTACCTCCTACCTCCTCCTCCCTCCTGCGATCCCCTCAGCCTGCCCCCTCTTACCCTTTCCCCCTCCCTCCTGACCCCCTTCCTCCTCCCTCCTACCCCATCTCTCCTACCCCTTCCTCCACCACCCTCTCCCGTCTCTGCGGAGGCGATGATTCCATGTGCGTAAGTCTCTCGACATCTCTCGTCCGCCAAGAGAGAGGCTTTCGTACTTCGCTGAGCTCGTTCCTTGTTTCTTGCAATATCGCCCTGTTTAGTGCAGTCTACTTCAAGGGGCTTAGTACAGGTCTCGTAAATTTGCTTTCAATGCCGAGCAAAGTTTAGGAAGAAAAGAAGTTATCGGCAAATTTCCTGTCGAAAGAACGGAAAAGTTTCTTGTACAACCTATACAGGCTACAGCGCAGTCTCGTCCAATACTGCGAGGTCCCGCAAAAGGTCGCGGAATCTCGTTCGCCGTTAGATGTTGTCAAGTCTCGATGGATGATATAAAATCTCTCAAATCACTCAACAGAAACAGCGAAATGAACGAGAAAGGAACAATACCGTGACATGGGATAAGTAAACTAATTAAAACAATAAAGATAGAAAACATAAAGGCGGAAAAGTTTCCATCAAAACTCACTATTCATCTTGACTAAACGCTAATATATACACACATTTCTACAGATATTTCCTTATAATGGGAATACCTTCCCATATATAACCACGCCCCCATGAAACCAAATAACATCTACATGTTTTTTTCTTAACACCCCCAGTTTTATGGACCATTATGCCCCGCCCCCTCTTCCGCTTTTTGGTGTTGCCGCACGGGTCCTGTTGGACATATGGGTCGTTAAGGAAGTTTGACTTGCGATTGTTTAAGAAGAAATTGTGAAGTTTATGTTTATGAAGTTTTCGAAGAGCCCACTGGTAGGCAGATGGGGCGGAGGGTGATGGTAGGGTAGTGGGGTATGAGGTGTGGGAAAAGGTTGGGGGGAAGATGGTAACGAGTGAGGGGGATGAAGGTATCGCGCAAAGTAGGGTAAGAAAGGTAAGGGAAAAAGGCGTGGGGTAGGGTAGGGAGAGACAGACTATGGGGTGTGGGAGGGGGAGAAAAGGGTATGGGATAAAGTAAAAGATAAGAGGTAAGGGCAACACAGAGAGTGAATTATGATTATTTCCCAAATATTCTCTTCCCCCCCCCCCCTCTCTCTCTCTGTCACACACAAACACAACACACACATACACACACTCTCTCTCTCTCACTATTTCTCTCTCTCTCTCTCTCTCTCTCTCTCTCTCTCTCTCTCTCATCTACACACACACACACACACACACCGCGCACACACACACACACACACACACACACACACACACACACACACACACACACACACACACACACACACACAAACACAAACACACACACACACACACAAGTACTCACACAAACAAACACACACACACACATACAGATATATATATACAAACACAAACAATTAAACGCACAAAGAAACATACATAACACAGTAACATACGATCGCTTAAGTGTCGACACATACTGAAATATGGGTTCCCCTCCGTAGAGTTTCACGCGCTGTTTGGCGTATAACTTGGTTAATATAACGGTTCCCAGAGGCTCCTGAACGGCATCCACATCAATCTCAATTATGTCAGGATATTTTTCCTTTCGAAAACTCAGATTCATCACATTTCTTTACGAAACTACGATATCACTACAATTCCCTCACCTTCTCCTTTCTGACTACAATTTTAATTTCCTGTTTCCAACAGCATTTAAATAAATGTCGAGTTAAACTAATTGGTAATAAAGAGATCTTTTTGCTCACAATGACAAACCTATTCTATGAAAGCCTTTGTCTTGCCGTTTTTATAATCACCTAGAAATCGTCTAACTGTGATGCTCACATTAAAAAATGTATATTTTTCCCATCTGAATATTTCTCTAACTTGGCCGAGTTAAGCTTTAGGCTCGCTTATTCTTTAAATGAAAATGTTCGTTTTTTAGTTATTCTAGTGCTAATACTAAATCAAATACTTCTACGAAAATTACTGTTGCGAATTTTACTGCTATTACTTCTACTGCCAGCACTATTGCTACTACTACTGCTGCTGCTACTACTACTACTGCTACTACTTCTACTACAACACCTATAACAGCAAATATACCAATAGTAATTATTCTAATAATGATGACAATCAATTCAATAGTTATAAGAATGGTAATGATAGTAATGATAATAAAAGGATGACAATAAAATCTTGATAACTGATACTGATAAGATTGGTCACAATAAAAGTGATGTGAATGATGATGAGAATGATCATAATTGGAAGAATGATAGTGATGATATTCCTGATAATGATAGCTATAACATTTGTAATTGTGATATTAAATATTTATTACATAGCTTGGCTTAACAAGCACCAAAACCTGTCTCAATGTATCTGTTTTGTCTACCATATATGTGCATTTTAAAGAATGAGTAATATCTGTATGCTATTTTTGCAAGAAATTTTGGTCAAACAAATGAGCTTTTCTTTATGCAATTTAGAAAACTAATCTCCCCGTCCCATGAGCTATCAACTTTGCCTTTTCAATTATCCCATAATCAGTAAAGTTACCACCCTAACAGTAACCTAATTTGCATCATACATCTGAGAAATTAATTAGAGTTCTCGTCTAATTGGTGGATTTGCTATTGTATGAATATTCCTTTGTTGTTACCATTGCTGTCATATTATGTATAACTTTTATT
>BOPN01004613.1:27500-30000 GCA_017312705.2 Penaeus japonicus
GGGGGGGGAGAGAGAGAGAGAGAGAGAGAGAGAGAGAGAGAGAGAGAGAGAGAGAGAGAGAGAGAGAGAGAGAGAGAGAGAGAGAGAGAGAGAGAGAGAAGAGATAATTCCATAGGCGGTTGATGCTAGCAAATGATTAAAATAAATGATAGTTTGACGATATTCCATGACTATGTGATCTTTTAGTTTGTACTTTCAAAAATTGCGATGTTTTTCATAAGAATGTAAAAGCGAAAAAATGAATGAGAGAGCCCACAGTTATGTCTTTTTTTTTTTTTTTTTTTTTTGCAACATAAGGCATATACATATACATATACATATATGTATATGGTAACTCTGTCAAAAACAAAGTTCCATTAAATAATATTCTCCGGCTGGACCGATGCGATGCCCCACATTTGAATCCACTTGTCAGATTTGAAATCTGGAATAAAAAATCCTCTTTAGGCGCTCCCTGGTCTCGATAGCGTCTTTTCCTAAGTCTGCGCCGTCGAAGCGCCGTCCTGAAGGTTTTCCAGTTATCGGTCAAAAAATTCATAATGTTGTCAAAAAAACTATGAGGTCGTGCCATCGGTGCAACTGGATTACATCACGATAGTCGAATCAGTTGCTGACTAACAGGAATATAATCGGCATGCACTTGCCCAAAGCCAAGATTTTAGTCAGTCTAATCGACAGATTTGCAACCATGGGCCCTGGGTAAGACGTAAAACTGCATCCTACTGATCTCTTGAGCAAGGATGGCCCCAAACAAGCTCCCCATGTGAGGACTATGGCGAAACAGTTGGCAGTTGTTAGGAGGGCTTAACACAGACACATGTAGAGACAGTTCATTAGGGATGTCAAATTTCAGTCTACATTTCCGCGGGCTGTGGTACCTCATGGCGTCTGCCTTATTTTGTTTACCTTGGTGTCTTCCTTCGATGGCCTTTCGCTGCACGCCATTTATTCAATACTTGCCTCGCCTTCTCTTCACTACTCTTTTTCCAGCTTGCACATGACTCATCAATTGTCACATTCCTGAGTCTTCTTTGGGTTTCGGCAGCAATACAATTCTTCCTAGGTATGAAGATGATGTAAAATGCTTGTATATGATATCAAATACATTAATACAGAAATATTAAATGAATACACATTCTGGTAATGAGACATCAGGTATGCCTCTCTTGATCCAGGTCAGGTCAGGTCAACTTTGACGAATAGGTGTTTTACACATAATTATCATCCAATTATGTTGACCCCCAGTAGAGCTGACAACCCTTGATTGCCACTGCCTTCCCGTTCCAGCCAACCTACCCATGTAACCACTACTGGGGACTGCTGATGGGAAAACCCTCCATAGAACTGGGATGTCTGAAACATACAGAGAGACCAGGCTCTGCAACGCTACCCTGACGCCTGATTTCTCCGCCTGTTTATACGTGTCCTTTTAGTATTATATTACTGATCATTGTGTTGCAATGATTATTACGTCTCGTGTACCATGCTGTACGCCATATGTGTTATGGAATAAACCTAATTTGTATAAACCCTTTGACTGGTATCACATTTTTATTTCTATGTGGGTTATAAGTTTCAGCATACCAAGACACCCATCACATTTAGTCAAGAAATCGAACAAGGCTCTATGTTTCTCCTTCATATCCATGGATATGCAATACAGGGACATGCAGAAGCTTTGTCAGTTATGCAGTAAGAGTTCCTCTGTCTAGTGGTGTAAAGGTATTACATTCCGGTTATCAGGATTACTTTTGAAATGTCCCATGTACGTATATGTACTCAAACACACATACACTCGCAATACAATATGAAAAAATATATGTTTAAAGTAGATATGTGGCCATTTTTATTAGCGCTGTACCATAGTTGATAATCTTGATTCGAATAGTTACAAAGTAAAATCTACGAAATTGTCCTTCATTACTCTTACTATGGTCACCCATAGTTTGTGTATGATTTAACCAAACAACCTGAATTAACCCACTATCGGGGGCGCCGTCCCCGGAACCCTGTGATTTTTATACATACCCGGAACCCTTGAGCCTTCGCGACCTCACCTTCAGTGGTCAGGAGGAAATACGTGAGCCGCAGCCAGGAGGAAAGGTGCTCCCATTGACAGGCCTCTGGATGCTCAGGATTCATAAAGTTTAGCTTGTGATTTACTTAAAATGTTGGAAGCCTTCGTCTTCTAAACAGTCGTAGGCTCTCCTACAGTCACTTATTATATTGGACTGTTGAAGTACTTTTTCTTTAATAATTTCTCATAACGTGTCCTTGTAACATTTTAGTGTCACGGCACAAACTCCCCAAAACCCACTGACACTCGGTGATCCTCCCTTTATGAAAGATTTCACGGAATTTTGATTCGTCAATTTCGACGATTAATCCAGGTGCACCAACCTGTTGTTCCCCGTTCACCTTGCACCGGTCAATCAACACTTCCCCATAAAATGATAATCAGTCACGGTTGGTCTTATCACTTATACCGGTAAGTTCGTGG
>BOPN01004613.1:55000-57500 GCA_017312705.2 Penaeus japonicus
CGATCTGAGAGCGTCACTCTGGTCTTGCACTTCCTGCAGCTAGGTGGGTGGGGACTCACAGCAATCCATACATCAGTCGTGTTTTAGGCTTAGTATCTTCATTCCATCATATTGACTTATATTGACTGATAGATTTGGAATTAAACCGAAATTAATCAGATACTTCCTGGACGGAGAAAAGGAGCAGGGAAGTCACTGAAAGACACCAGAAAGAATAAGTCTTGTTGTCACTAAAAAATACCCTAGACGATCACAATGTTATTGGGAATGTTTTTGTTGCTATTATTATTTTTTAAGGGGCGATCATATGTTATCTCCTCAAATCCATTAAATAGGGATATGACATATAACAGGGTTGAATGTATATTGCATGCATATCATGGTATATAATCATTTTTACTTATATACATATGTAATATAAGCGGCCATTGAAGTATTCACACTACAGTTAAATAAGGTGACTACTGTACATGGTGAAGGAACCAAGAATAAGTCTCGTGAAAGTAAACAGAAATGTGTTTGACTTCTTTCTTTGGTCAACCAACCATTTTCTGTAAGAGGCAAAAGTTGTAAAAGTTTGAATATTCAAGGCGTTCGGTATGCCACCCCTAATGCTAAGATAAATATTTATGGACTAGCAATTATCTGCTTAGAGGAAAAGATCCCTGGTGGCAGTAAAAAGACAGGAAAAAAAATAGTTACGCAGGCCTAAGAGGATTAAGAACAAAAACACACATACAAACACACACACAAACACACAAACACACACAAACACACACACACATACAAACACACACACACACACACACACACACACATACACACACACACACAAACACACACACACTCCTTCTCCTCCTCCTCCACATCATCATTAATGTCATTACCATTATCATTATCATCATCATCATTATCACCATTATCACCATCGTCGCTATCATTATTATTACTATTATTATCATGCTATTATCATTATCGTTACTTTTACTGTAATTATTATTGATATTATTTTCATCATAGTTACTATTCTAGTTATCTTATTTATCACTATTGTTATTATCATTGTAATCATTATTAAAGTTTTTGTTATAGTCATTATAATTTTTTAAATATTATCATCGTCATTATTACTGTTATTATCATAATTATTATTATCTTTATTGTTATAGTCCTTATCATTAAAAAAAATATATATTATCATCATTATCATTATTACTGTTATCATAATTATTATCTTTATTGTTATTATCATTATAATAATTTCTTCATTACTTTTATCATAATTATTATTATTGTCATTATTGGTAGAATCATCGTGATTGTCATTGTTATTATCAATATAATTTTTAGTGTTATAATTATTATCATTAATATTTTTTTATTATTATTATTATCATTGTTGTTATTATTATTGTTATTATTATTGTTATTATTGTTATTATTATTATTATTATTATTATTATTATTATTATTATTATTATTATTACTAATATCATTATTATTATCATTATTACTAATATCATTATTATTATTATCATCATTATTCTCGCTATCATTATCATTATTACTATCATTGTTATCATTATCATTATCGCTATCATTGTTATCATAATCATGATCAATATCATCATTATCATAATTATCAATGTTATTATACTTAGAGTCATCATTATTATCATCAATTATTATCATTAATATCTTCGTTACTAATATCATTGTTATCATCATTATTGTTATCATCAGTATCATTCCTATAAATATAATCAATATTATCATTAATATTGTTTTTATTATTATCATTATCGTTTTCATTATTATCATTATTATTATTGTCATCATTATCCCCATCATTATTATTATAACTATTATTACTACCATTTTTATTATAGTTATTTTCATTATCATTATTATTATCATCATGCTAATACCAAGGATTTTGATGGTGATTAAATAACCTATGCTAGTAATGAATGTTACCGATATTAACATCATTATCATCATTAACACTACCATTTTATCATGCTATTTCATTAAGTTTACCATCATCATTATATTTGCCTCTTATTACCATATGATCTTATTGTTCCAATGCTGCAACCATTATTATTATTATTACTATTATTATTATTATTATTATTATTATTATCATAATCATCGTTTAAAATGAAATTGTGATTATTTTGATTCGCCCTATTCATTCGATTATTGAATGTGAAGTGACTGCTCCACACTTCCTGGTGATTAACATTCATTCATGATTTCTGGCTCATTGGTTACCAACTGATAGCCAATCAGGAGTTCCGATGCATTACCGACCAACTAATAGCCAATCACGTGATCCGACACATTATGAGGCGACAAATGGACCAATCACAAAGCTCCCTCTGAAACATCAGTAAAAGATGCGTGATGAACTTCCAATTTCTATTTTTTCTCTCTATTCTGTGATGATTATTTCTGAATGACGAGTCGAAAGAGGGGGAAAGTAAAAAAAAAAAAA
>BOPN01004613.1:90000-92500 GCA_017312705.2 Penaeus japonicus
AATAATTATACGTACCATTGATGTTAATAACAACAATGATAACTATGATAATGATAATGATGGTGATACAAATTTTAATGATAATGATAATAATGACGCTGATAATAATAATGACAATGATAATGATAATAACAATGATGATAAAAAGAATGACAAGAATGATGAAAATGATAACGATAACAACAATAATAATAATGATAACAATAATGTTGATAGTGATAATAACAACGATGATAACAATAAAAATAGTAATAATGATAATTATGATAACAATGATAATAATAAGAATGGTAAGAATGATAAAGATAATAAAAAATAATAAAAGATAATAACAATAAGGAACAAAGTAGAAGTAGAAATGATAATGATAACGATAATAATGATGATGATTACAAGGATGATGAAATTCAGGACAATGGTGATAATGATTATAACAATAATATTAATGATTGTAATAACAATGATAACAACAGCATAATGATGATGATGATAACAGCATAATGATGAGATAACAATAGTCATATTAATAATGACAATACAATGATAAAGAGACAGATGATAATTATCAAAATGGATAATGATTTTCATAAAAAATAATCAGGATAACAATAGTGTTAATAATGACAATTTTAATAATAATAATGATAATGATAATATACATGGTAATAAAAATGATGATAATAACAATAATACTACTACTAATAATAACAAAAAATCATATCAATAATAATAATATTGATGATAAAAATAATAAGATTATAATCATGATAATAATGATAATGAAAGCTGATGATAATGATAATAATAACAATGCTAATGATAATGATGATCATGATTTTAAAAACAATAACAATAATTTTAGTAGTACTATTACTATTACGCCTACTGCTACTATTGATCTTAACAATAATGGTACTAATACTAATAGCAAATATAACAGCAAATATCTAAATAATAATGATAGTAATGATAATATTTCTTATACTCCTTCCATTATATCACAACTTCTTTTGTTATACAAATAAAATCCATCCTCGATTTTTCACCGCATGTAAAAACATTTGCATAATTCCCATCCCTGCCAACGCCCCTCCCCCCCTCCCCCCTTCCGATTCCCTCCTTACCCCATCACTCCCCCTTCCACCCCTTCCCCTTTCCAAAGCTTTTACTCTTCTTAACATAAAGTTATCACACTTAATGGAACACGTTGAATGGGGCAAACCTTTTGAAGGCATTTTGGCTTCTTACTGCCTCTCTCTCTCTCTCTCTCTTTCTCTCTCTCTCTCTCTCTTTCTCTCTCTCTCTCTCTCTCTCGCTCTCTCTCTCTTTTTTTTCTCTCTCTCTCGCTTTCTCTCACTCCTTGTAATTTTTCTCCCACTCGTACCTCTCTCTTGCTTGCGCTTTCTCTTTCGTTCTGCACTCCCTTCCTCTCTTTCTGGTTTTATAATTGTCTCTCTATGTCTCCTTTCTCTCTCTCTCTCTCTCTCTCTCTCTCTCTCACTCTCTATCTCCCTTCTCTCTCTATCTCTCTCTTACTCTCTGTCTCCCTTCTCTCTCTCTCTCTCTCTCTCTCTCTCTCTCTCTCTCTCTCTCTCTCTCTCTCTAACATATACAGACAGACAAACAGATATTAGAATATAGAAATAAACATATTCAAACAGGTGGAACATACAAAGACAGAGGGATACGTTGCTAGTTGAAAGCTGAGTTGAGACGCATGAATATCCGCTAAATCCCAACTGTTTTTAAGAACGATATAAGTTGATACAAGTCTTCAATCACCACTTTGTACCAGTGGTTACTGGCCAAGCCCCAGTTCCCCAAGCAGTGGTCTTTGCTTTTTCGTCGCGACCCACTTTGATTTACGTTCACCTAATGCACACCAAACTGTGTTTTACACTTTTCTGATTCTGCATATGTATACATACGTATCATGCATTATTATCATCATCATTATTTAAAATCCTGATTAGCGTTATTATCATTATTATTCCACATTACCATCTTTATCATAATAATGATGATAACAGTAAAATAATAGTTATTTTCATTATTACTATTACTATTACTATTGTCATTATCATCATCAATATCATCATCATTATCACTGTTATCATTATCAACATCATTATTATCATTACTATTATCACTATTATCATTATCATCATCATTATTATAATTATTATTATCAATATCATTATCATTAATATTAGTATCATTGTTGTTTCTGTATTATTAATATCATTACCACTCTTATTGCTATTTCTGTTATCACTGTTAGTAGTAGCAAAAATGTTGTTAATGTTACTATCATCATCATTATTTCTGTTAACATTATTGTTATTATCCTTTCTATCATCAATATCATAATCAGCTACTTATCTCTCATTATCATTATTATATACCATCATGACGAGAAATCTGACCAGCCTCTATTTTTCTTTTTTTCGGACATTAGTTGGGAGGAATTATGGTATTGGTGTTTGGTACAGCATTTTGT
>BOPN01004613.1:97500-102500 GCA_017312705.2 Penaeus japonicus
TTTTTGATTACAATAACAGTAATGATAATAATGATGATAATAATAATAATAATAATGATCATAATGATAATTGTAGTGGGTAATTACAACCTCCGTAGAGTTATTATAGATACCATGTTTGGTAGCGTGGTACCCAACTATGCGTCATCTCATTAGTGTGGGTCTGGCGTATTATAGATGACTCTCATGTGAAAGAAATGAAAGAGAAGTCAACATGTTCATCCCGTAGCCGATATTTAAAACAAAACTTAACTAGCTGACTTAAAAGGCAACATTAAAAAAATGAAAGAAAAAGAAACATCCATATTATAAATTTATTAACACAATCATTTGAAGCAAAACTGATATACAAAGACACACACACCATACACTTACCTGGTAAAATAGAGGGTAAAACCATTCGAGCACAAGAGACTGCCAGCCAGGTCAAATCCAAAAGGTCGTCTGCCACTTCACAAGTCTAGGAACCCTCTCCTTGTTAACTGCCCTGGCTTGACCTTTTATGTGGCAGTTTCCCGCACTCATGCTGACGTTCTACCCACATTTCAGTATATTTGCAGTTCAAAAGTGTAAAAGTGTGTATAAGATTAAACTTAAAAAACATAAAATATAATTGCAAATAAAACATAGACAAAAATGGGCACATATAAGACATAAAACAGGAAAGCAGGAAATGTGTAAGAAGGAATCCGTGTGGGGAAGCGAGAGAAAACACGAAGAGAAACAGATGGAAAATGAAGGTAAGGTGTTATAGTCGAAGGAAAAGAGACAAGATTAAGGTAAGGTAAGTACAGAATATAAGGTAAGTAATGTATAAGTAGTGCTGTGTAGAGTTGTAGTAATGTAAATGTAGAAGCAGAACACGGAGCAATCAGAAAGGTCAAGGGAACATAAAAATGCACTTTCTCCTTATAAAAAACGCACACATACACACGGTGAACAGCGAAGCCAAATCAACTCACAGGGCTTCCGGAAAAGTTCATAGATCTTTCGTGACCTCAGGGAACAGACGGCCCGAAATTTGCGGGATTAGCCATCTGATGTAATGACTGATTATAATAGTAATGATGATAATAACAATAACAGTAATAATGATGCTAATAAAAGTAGAAATGACAATAATTACAATAATGATGATAGCATTGATAATAGTTATGATAATGATTAAAAAATGATGATGGAGATAAGAGCAACGGCAACTACAATCAAGAATATTTCGATGATAGTAACATTAATGATAATTGTAAAAAAATAATGATGATGATAATGATACACATGTTTATAATGGTAATGATGATAGAAATGATTATAATGATAATAGTAATAATAGCAACAATAATGACAATAATAGTAACAATAATGATAATGATATTGACATTCATAAGGATGATCATAACGGTATTCTGATCAGAATGATAATGAAAAAATTATAATAATCATAATCATCATAAAGATGAAAATTATGAAACCATAGACAATATGAATGATATAAAAAGAGCATAAGATGCTGCAACAGGTTATTACTATTACTAATGTTGATGATATTGATAATCGTATCAATAATAATAGTTATATAGAGATAATGCGAGAAAAAATTGCGAAAAAATTATGGGGTTGATATGAATCTATATAATATAATATGATATGACATGATATGACGATATGATCAGTATTCGACGTTTTACTTGGCAATGATTTTCTTTATCGTTATTATCAGCCTCATTAATATGCTTCCCTATTAGCCTGCGATAGACTGAATATGAATATTTCCCTCCCGTTGCCATGGTAACCGGTGAATTGCCTGGAACCAGCGCAAGAGAATATTGCATTGCATTTTATTCTAAGTAATGATAAAGACTATGGCATAATGAGAATGATGATTAGGGTGGAAATGAGAACAATGACGTTAACAATAATGAAGATGGTAATAATGGTGATGAGGCCGATCATAACGTCTGGGATAATGATAATGACAATGATGCAACAGTATCAATTGCAACACCAGCAGCTGCAGTAGTAGTTGTAGCAAAGATTAGATTATGATATTGATGATAACGATGCTAATGATAGTGATAATAATAATATCATAATAATGATAATGATAACAAAAATAAGTATGAAAATAACGATAATAATACGGATGATGTTAAAAATAATAATGATACTAAATAAAGATAGATATAATAATGATAAAATTAAAATGATGATAATAGTAATAATAATATCGATCTTCATTTTTGTTATCATTATTACACATATCACTGTAACAAAAGAGTAATGGTAGTAATGATAAAAAATTATAAAGAAACAATGATCACGATAATATTGACAATAACAATATAAATGATAATAGAAATGATGATAGTAATAGATGAAAATCAGTATGAGGACCGACAATATTGCCAATGATAATGATAATAAAGCTATGAGTAATAAGGCTAATTATAAGGATAACAATAATAATCATAATCATCATTGTTACCATTATCATCATTAATATAAAAATAATGATAAGGGCAATACTGATAATGATAGAAACTTGTTTTATGTGAGAGATTTAAAATTGATGATGATCTCAATTTCATCCTTTTTTGCGCGTTTGTTGGTATACATGTGTGTGTGTGTGTGTGTGTGTGTGTGTGATTTTCTCTCTATTTCCTCCTCTATAAAATATGATAATTTTCAACAATAGAACAATGGTCCTATCGATGGCTTACTCCTTAATGGGTTCTCATCGTTATCCCTTTATTAATGCAGAGACTGTCAAGTAATATAGGGCGGGTCTCGACTGTGGATTAATGACGTGTTTTTTACCTTCTCCCTCCGTCTATTACTCTCTTTCTCTCTCTCTCTTTGAATCTCTTACACACACACATACAGATATCCTTTACCTCCCTCCCTCTCTTCCCCCTCTCCTACCTCTACTCTTTTTCGTATTTCACCTTTTCTTTACATCCTCAAAATTGATGCCTCTTTACAAAAGCAAATGAACAAAATCAAACCAAACGAAATGAAAAAAAAAGAAGAAAAGAAATTAAACGAAAAAAAAATCATATGACCAATCATATCAACAAACAAATGAACAAAGGCAAACAAATGAACAAATAAACTACCCAAACCTGCTACAGAAGAGGGCGAGCCCGACGCCGCGCAGACCGCAATCCTCCTTTGAAATTCCCACAGTACAGGGGAGTCCTTCTCGCCACATTCCTGAGTAACCCCGAGCTCACTCATCTTCCAAAATACCTCCACTAATCAAGCTTTACGGAGCTGGCGGCGTATCCTGAGGTCCGGGAAAAGAAGATGATTCTAGCCAGAGAGAAGATACATAAGCTCACCTTCTCATTTCCCATTAATATCTTCCTGTGCGAGTGGTAGGTCTTAAATTAAAAGCTTCGTGGAGATACGAGGTTATGAACTCGCGCTGGCCGACTCGTATGCTCACACACACACATATGTACAAATATACTCTCTCTCTCTCTTTCTATCTTTCGCTCCGGTCTTCTCTCTCTCTCTCGCCCTCTCTCACTCTCTCCCTCCCTCCCTTCCTCCCTGCCTCCCTCCACCCACCTCCCTCTCTCTTTATATATATATATATATATATATATATATATATATATATATATATATATATATATATATATATAGACACATACACACACACACACACACACGCACACACACCCACACCCACACATATATGCATACATGTGTATGTGTGTGTGTTTGTCTCTTAATTTTCCAAGAAAATTATAAAAGCTAGAGAACAAGAAGAGGAAATGGCTGTCGACCTCAGTAAGAGTCCTTATATGCTGCCCTTATTCCCTCCTCCGCAGCGTCCGAGTCCTGCACGCACGCAACTGATGCCTTTCCCGATATCCGCTAGTTAAGCTGCACGACACGTATCCGTGGTCTCTCGCCCCTCTTGCGAGAGAAAGCTGTGACTTATCCTCGGGTGATCGCTGATGGCGCCTAACGCCCTTGGGCGGCCGCTGGATGGACGGAAGATTTTGGAGTCGACCTGGAAGGTAGCTGGAACCAATGTGTGATCGGTTCTTAAGGATTCGACACTCAAGAGGAATCTAATGATTGCTACTAAGGATGTGGTCGATCTCTTTGGCTGCATTGCCCATATCACTTAAGGAAATCTGGTAATTTGAATCAGGGTGAATCAGCAATCCTCCGGTCCGGAGGATCTGACAAACATCTCATAGCCAGCTCGATCGCAGCTAGAGACCGCATTGAAATCATTCTGTATAACTTGAAAGTATAATGTAGAACACGGAAGCAAGGATAATGTTAAACATTTATACATTATTTTTGCATACGGTGATACGAGCTGACATAACAATAAGAGACATGAAGCCAAACGAGTGTTTCAGAATCAGAGTCATTAGGGGCTCATCGACCAGAGGTGCCTCCACTATCGAAGATTGAATTCTGCTGGAAATGGCTACCACTGGAGACGGTTGCTGTCGTTGCGACATAGCAAGTAAGAGGTGTATCCACCCTTACTCCTCGCACCTCTGCCAGGTGTTCTCACCTCTGAGCCAACGGCCACCTCCACCCTAGGTCGGTCCGCTTGACAAAACGAGCGGACGTTCCATGCCTTCATCTAGATGACATGTTTATCCTGAGGGTGGGCACCACCTCTGCTGCTATCCCGGCAGGGCCACGAGTGGAGTTCCCAGGGGCGTCGTCCCATCGCAGACGGCTCTCCCCTGACTGCGATGTGGCCCCTTGCAACAGCCCGCTTAGTATGCTGGGTGGCAGGGAAGTTTACCCTCCCCCGCCTTCTGTCAGACGCATTGCCATTAAACCTGTCGGGAGGGCAAACTGGCAAGGAATGACACCCAAAAGCCACACTTCGTCCTCAAGGGATTTTGTGTCATGAGTTGGCATAAGGCCAGGGCGTGTCCACTCGCCGGTGGGCGATGGGTATGTATCCCAAGGGCTTCCGCATTGAGAGCCTCTGCAGATTATTCCAGGACTACAAGGTA
>BOPN01004613.1:107500-110000 GCA_017312705.2 Penaeus japonicus
CTGAAGGTTTAGTTCACAAATTACATAAACATAATAAAAGTTCACTGTCAAGTTATTCAGATTAACTTAGCAAATACTAGCATTGTTATAAAGGTTATCAACACAAAGAAAACATCTCCTCCATTTAAGGAGACAATTCACGAGAGTCTAAAAGGTGCGAGGTCACCTACCTATTGCCCTCAGGCATCTAACATTACACATGCTCGTTTGCGTAAGGTCGTTGACCAGTCATTAGTTAGTCCGGTATTTCATCACGTAAATGTAATATGTGTATTTGTAATGCGACAAATCCACCGACAATGCTCTCTATTTAAGTTAGTAATCAGGGATTTTAATCTTTGAGGTTGGTGGCGTAACAATGTTTACAAAGGTATATGGACAGCGACTTATGAAGTCAGCTCCTACATTATATTTGCCCCTTATATAGGAAATTGAGAAATAATAACGCTGCAGTACCAAAGCCCAACGCATTAGCCTTCTGTTTGATTTTTTTTTGTGCTAGAGAGATAAGATAAAGGTTTCTGGTATGCAGGTAGGACAAACTCCTTGCCATACAGGTAAACTCTGAACTTTTATATGGCCCATACAATAGACAGACACTCTCTCTCGATGGCTGCATAGTTTACGTTATGGTCAAGCAATTTGCCACTTGAATAGGCTATGGGCATCTTACAACCATTCTTATTTTGCAAGAGCACTGCTCCTACCCCTGCGTCAATGGCATCAGTACGAAGCTAAAAACTCCTAGACATATCTGTCAAGCAAAATATTGGATTAGACATTAAAGCACACTTTAAAGAATTGAAGCTGCCTGTACTTCTTGTAAATGTAAAAAAAAAAAAAAAAAAATCACTGAGATGCAGAACTTGCATGATTTTGTACGAACTTCATGTAATAACCTGAAGTACCAAGAAAAGATCTGGGTTGCTTTTTAGTTATAGGGAATGGCGTTAATAGCTTTCACCTTTCCTTCAAGTGGGGTGATATAGTTATGGCCCAGTATTTAATGATTGGATAACCAAAGAAACAATTAGACGGACTAACAGTCAGTCTATGATCTCTTAGTCAAATCAGTACTTGTTTCACATCATGCACCACAATATTATCGAAGCAGCAATCCGTATTGGATAAACCACGAAAAAGCTTACGCATTAATGAACGTTGCAGTTTTCAATCCAAACGGCATTACCTTCCACTGCATTAATCCTCTGCGAGTGGCGAAAGAAGTGTAAATTCTACATTGCTTTGACAAGGGGATTTGCCAATAACCTTTGCACAAATCTAATTCACTGAAATATATATAATTTACAGAGTTATTCAGAGGCAACTACATTGTGTGTTTAATGATTTTGAAAAGGCTTACGATCGGGATCCGAGAGAAGAGCTATGGTATTGCATGAGGAGCTCGGGAGTATCAGAAAGGGTGGTGAAGGACACGTATGAAGATAGCATAACAACAGTAAGGTGCGCAGCTGGAATGGCAGAAGGTTTTGGGTGGGGCTGGGACTTCACCAGGGATCGGCTCTGAGCCCTTTCCTATTTGCGATTATCATGGACAGACTGACTGATGGGGTAAGACGGGAAGCCCACAAACTATGTTGTTTGCTGATGATGTAGTAATATGTTCTGAAAGCCGAGTGGAAGTGGAGACAAAGCTAGAAAGATGGAGCTATGCACTAGAGAGGAGGGGACTGAAAGTGAGAAGCACCAAGACTGAGTATATGTGTCTGAACGGATGTGGTGAGGAGTCAATAAGGCTACAAGGGGGGCAGGCGGCAAAAGTAGAGGAATTCGGGTACTTGGAGTCAACATTACAAAGTAATGGAGACTGCGGTATGAAAATAAAGAAGAAAGTGCAATCGGGCTGGAATGAATGGAGGAAGACTGTACCAGTTATATGTGATAGGAGGGTGTCTGCAAGAACTAAAGGGAAAAAAATATAAAACAATAGTTCGTCCTGCCATGCAGTACGGAATAGAAACCAAAGATTTTTCCCTGGGTGTGACGAGGGTAGATAAAATTCAAAATTATATATTAGAGGGACAACATATGGGCGGCAATTTGGGGAAAAGGCACAGGAAGCAAGGCTGAGGTGGTTTGGGCATGTGAGGAGGAGGGATGAGGATTATGTGGGGAGGAGGATGTTGGATATGGAGGTACCCGGAAGGAGGAAGAGAGGGAGACCAAAATGAAGGTACATGAATGCTATAAAGGAAGACATGGAAGCAGTAGGTGTGACTGAGGAATGCGCAGAATACCGAACGCGCCGGAGGAAGATGACCCGCTGTGGCGACCCCTAAATGGGAGCAGCCGAAAGAAAAAGAAAAAAAGATTCAGAGCATCTTCAATAGTGGACATGACCTTGGCGTCAAACTCAAAGGTACTGTTAATGGACCGAAAATTAATACAAACTCGCCATGTCGCATCAGCCTTCTTGACAGAACTACCGGTGAACAAAATGGGGACTCAGTAAATATCATATGTACATTTGTAAACGACA
>BOPN01004614.1:25000-27500 GCA_017312705.2 Penaeus japonicus
TATGGTAGCTGTAAGTTGGTTCCGGCGTTGTGCTCTCGCTACTCTTAATGGAATTGACGGGAAATTTAATTAATTGACCGATCGCCGTGACGATTTCCTTTCGTGTGTTTTTTTTTTTTTTTTTTCTTGTTTTGCTCCGAAAATGCGGAAAACATGGCAGGTTTCCAAGCTTGGATGAATTTCAGTAATATGATTATTTGTCCGGCCATAGTTTTATAACATGGAAGTGGTGGGGGAGGGAAAGAGCGGGGGAAAGGAAAGAAAGAAGGTTCAATTTTGAAGAAAAGAGAGCTAGACAGACAGACAGAGAGGAGAAAGAGAAAGTGAGAGTGAAAAGAATGAGAGAGAGAGAGATAAAGAGAAAGAGAGAGAGAGAGAGAGAGAGAGAGAGAGAGAGAGATGTGTATATATGTATATATATAGAGAGAGATGTGTATATATATATAGAGAGAGAGAGATGGGGGGAGAAAGAGAGAGAGAGATTTAAGGAAAGCCAATCAGATGAACAGGGGCAGGAAGGGAGAGAGTGAGAAAGAGATAATAAAGAGAATGAAAGACTAAGGCAAAGACGGAGAGTACAAAGGAAGTTAGACACATTGACATACACATATATACAGCCAGCAGATCACGATAGAGAGACAAAGGATAATGAGGAGGTGGGAGGGAGAGAGGGAGAAGGAGGAGATAGAAAGAGTTAGAAACGCACTGTGGGGAGACTCCATTTGTTCACTGAGCTGAAATCACATTCTGACATAATACAACGTTGTATCACATTTTATCAACATGCAAATATATTTATAGCCGGAAGCCAA
Source organism: Penaeus japonicus (assembly GCA_017312705.2). Taxonomy (NCBI): domain Eukaryota; kingdom Metazoa; phylum Arthropoda; class Malacostraca; order Decapoda; family Penaeidae; genus Penaeus; species Penaeus japonicus. The sequence goes on from BOPN01004614.1 coordinate 25,813, forward strand.
ACGCATGCAGCAGCATTATGTCTGCAACCATCTAGTCCTCCGCAAAAGATACAGACTCATATTGCTTTCACGTTGCTCTTCATATTGCAGAGACTTCACTGAAACTTAACAATCCCTGCCCCCTCCCCCCCCCCCCCTCCCCCTGCTACTCTTTCCACATCCTCTTCCCCGTCCTCCTTCTTACTCCTCCCTACATTCTCCATTTCCCCTGTTCCTCCTCCTGCCTCCTCCTCCTCCTCCTCCTCCTCCCCATCCCTCTTCTCATCCTTCCCTCCACCTCCGCTCCCGTCCTCCTGACCCTGTCTCCTCCACCTGCCCTTCCCTCCTCCACCTGCCCTTCCCCCTCCTCCCCCTCCTGCCCCTGTCTCCTCCACCTGCCCTTCCCACCTCCTCCACCTCCTTCCCTCCTCCTCCTGCCCCTGTCTCCTCCACCTGCCCTTCCCTCCTCCACCTGCCCTTCCCTCCTCCTCCTCCCCTTCCTTCCTCTTCCTCCGCCCCTTTTCATCCTAGCAAGAAGAACATCGCGGCCTTCGAGGCATCCCTTAACAGCCCTCATTAGGCCGCTGCCATGTACCTCTACACGTGCACCCGGAAAGAAACTCTGCATTGTGAAGTCTCAGCTTCGACTTCCTTACTTACAGTAGCGGTCGGTGGGGGCATGTGTACGCTGGTGTGTGTGGCGCGTTCATGTGTGTGTGTTCATGTGTGTGTGTGTGCGTGTGTGTGTGTGTGTGTGTTTACGTGCCATATTTAAGGATATATATGCGTGTGTGTGTGTGGTGTGTGTGTGTGTGTGTGTGTGTGTGTGTGTGTGTGTATGTGTGTGTGTGAGTTTTCAAACATGGTCTTTTAGACAGTCTACGTCGATAGACTCTAAACAATTTGAAAAATAGAATCATAACAAGCTTATTGTAAAATGAACAGCCCCTCCAATCGAATGAATAAATGAATAAAAACACACAGAACAAAGTCAAAGAACATACCCACCTCCCCTACACACACACTGCAGCCCAACTTAGCAATTCATTTAAGCAATCCAACGAAAAACTAATGATAATTAATTATAATGTCGAAGACAATCATGATAGTAACGATGGTTATAATAATAATAGTAATAATAATAATGATAATAATAATAATAATAATAATAACAATAATAATGATAATGATAATGATAATAATAATAATAATAATAATGATAATGATGATAATGAAAACAAAGATGATAATCATAACGATGATAATGACAATAACAACAATAATAATAATGATAATAGAAATGACAACAATGATAATAATGATAAAAACAACAATGATGAAAAAGATAACAACAGCAACAAAAACAAAGCAAAATGAAAAGGACTAAGCTGAGCTCTTCACATGAGCTTCCACCCGTGTCTCTCGTCATGCATAGAAAACGGAGAGTCAGTGTTGCAATTTAAAACATGCGTCCGACCGACAACTTGCCATTCAACCACGGCAATGTTGCACGAAAGACGCCTAGCTCTCGCTCTTCCTGGAATCTTTGAAATCCGTACCGTCGCATTTGGAGATAGATAACAATGCTCTTGTAGCGATGATTACGAGCTGGAGGTGGGAGGGGAGAAGAGGGGAGGAGGGAGGAGAATAATAGGGAGAGTAGAGGGAAGGGAAGAGGAGGGGAGAGGGGGAAGAGTTGGGTAGCGAAT
>BOPN01004614.1:37500-40000 GCA_017312705.2 Penaeus japonicus
CTCACAGGTTATCTTTGAACGGTAGTGGAGGAGTTCAGGGACCTGCAACGTATCTCGCGGCGTCAGACAGCTAAATTGATAGCCAGAGAGATGATAGTGTTAGTAGGTGCATATTGACGCTTGATCGGTGACCCTCTGCTCCTGGCGACGCCTCCATACGTTTACAGGCAGACACGGGCATTCATGCATTCATGGTTATATTTACATGTGTACATGCATAACCCACACGCATTCCTAAGCGTCTGTGCTTCAAAACTAAGAAGAAGTTGACCTCCTGCAATCATTTATGAGTGCCAACCTCAGAACAAAAGTGACAAGAGATGTATGCCCTGGATGTTCATTTTATCCAGAAATTTCTTATACTTTTTTCCCGCCCCAGATAAAGCGTCACAGGCAAATTATTCAGCAGGTTTTGTGTACATTTTGAGGATATCTTTCTCGCACTTACTGCTACGAGAAGGTTTGTTTGCCTCGGCCCCGGCTTGTGAGGGCGCCCGGCTTGTGAGGGCGCCCGGCTCGGAGGACGCCCGGCTCGGAGGCCCCGCAGCCAATGCCGCCGTCTGTGTGTGCTCGCCGCCGCGGTAGGCGCTGGCTGTCTTCATTTGCGATAAGAGATGATAAAACTTCCGCGAGAGGTTTTATTTATCCTTCGTTGCGTGCATTAGTTACACGGTGTCAAATATTTCAGCCTTGCAAACTTTCGCTGACTTCAACAAAGTGCATATGAAATGTTGAGTCATTATCTTTTCGACTTATAGTCTTAGTATGATTAGTATTACTTCTGCCGTTATGAGGATGATGGTGATGATCATTATCATTATCATTATCACTATCAATATCATCATTACTATAATTCTCATTATCATTATCACTATTATTATATTATCTGTTTAACTACCAATCATTACTTTTATCATGATCATTATTATCATTAGACTATCATTATCATTATTATCATCAGTTTTATGATTCTATCATCATTATCATTATTATCATTATCATCAGTTTTATTATTCTATCATCATTATCATTATCATTATCATCAGTATCAGTATTCGCATTAATTTTAGTATCATTACCACTATCATCATTATTATAATCATTATGATTATCATAATCTTACTTATCCTTATCACTATCATTATTATCATTACAATATCATTATTATTATTATCTACTATCATCATTGCTGTCATTATTACTATCATTATTAGAAGTAGTAGTAGTCGCTGTAGTAGTGTAGCAGTAATAATAGTATTGACATTATTATCATTATCAGTATTATATATTTTTTTTAATTATGATTATTGATTATTCTCACTATGATTATAGTTGTTGATCTTCTGCCTTTTATCATCTTGAAAATAAACCTCATCATCGCCATAACCACCATCCTTAAAATAAAGTTTATGATTCAAGCCTGTCAAGACACACTGATACAAGAGGCTAATTAAAAACACATTGTTCCATTTTTCTACAACTAGAGTCTCAAAAAAAAGACGAAAAAATAAAAAATAAAATCTCTTTAATGACCTTGTCTTAAGGTGAAGAACACGAGAGAGCAGAAAATGAAGGTTTAAATGACTATAATGACATAGCGAAGAAAGAGGGACATTGCTAACGATGTTCACATAGACCTCAACATGTCAGATGATAAGTAGCAAGCTTGCACAATTCTGCTTTGGTTGCAATGCCTGGTATAGGTAATTTGTTTACGTTATTTTTGTATAGATGGTATCTCTATTATCCTCCTTCTCACTGTTATCTTTATTATTGTTTTTATTCTGTTGAATATTATCATTGTTACTATCATCATCCTCATTATTATCACTGCTTTGATATTGCTGTTGGTTACCATCGTCATTATCATTTATTAGCATTATTATAACTACTATCGTCTTTATTGTTATTTTTATTATTATAATTATCGTTGTTAGCATTATGATTATTATTGACACTATTATTGTCATTATTATCTTTATTATCAGTATAGCAATGATTACCATTATTATTATTATTATCATCATTATCATTACTATCATCATTATCATCAATATTTTTAATATTTTCAATACTATCATTATCATCAACATCATCATCATCAAATTATTTTTGTTGTAATCATCACTGACATTATCATTAATATTATCATATTTTTTTATTTTGCCATAAACATTATTATTATCATTATCATTATTATCATAATAATTATTGTTATTTTCATCATAATCATTATCTTTATTATTATTATCATCATCCTTACCATTATTATCATTATCCTTATTATAATTATCATTACCATTGTAATCATTATTATTATCATTATCATTTTTGTCATCACTGTTATCATCATTATCAACATAGCGGTAGCTGATTGGCTGTAGATGACAGACTTGCTTGACAACTATCCCAAACAGAGGATGAATTTATGATAAGAATTATATAGGAATATGAAAGGTACTTGCAAATTGATATTACTGATCAATATGTCACGTGCTAA
>BOPN01004614.1:52500-55000 GCA_017312705.2 Penaeus japonicus
TGATGATGATTATAATTGTCATGATAATAACAATGACAATGATAATTAGTCTTACTTTCATCATCATAATCATCAACATTATAATGATAATAATGAAGATGATAATCACAATAATCATAAGGATAAGAAGAATGATAAGAACGAAGATAAGAATGACTATGATAACAATCAGAGTGAGAGAACATTGCATAGCACCAGAGCCATCACCACCAGTATCCTTTCGAGGTCGGACTCAACCCACGTAAAAATCAACGTACATTTTCCTCAGAGCAGTCTCAAGATCAAAGCCAAATTGGAGTGCTGTTGTGTGGACTTGGTAAGAGAACAATGCCTGCATATGAGAGTGGCAAGGGTTGTGGTTAGCATAGATTTGCGTTTTATGCTGTTATTAATAACTTCCGTGATGATAGTGAGAAGATTTTTCTAACGTTTCAGTTTCAATTCTGATTATATATGGTATAATCTCCCTCCTCCTAACTTGTAATGCTTGGTTCATTAAGCGTAGCAGAACATCCTCTTCATAATGTACATACGTGTAAAGCTTTGTATCATTTAGTGTATGGCGGCTGTTCCTCGGCACATAATATGTAAATCCTATTAGAAACCTGGTGGTGTGTGATTAAATCCAAACTTATGAATAGTCATGATGCCCTTAGAAGAGAAGAGAGATATCTGAGAGAGAGAGAGAGAGAGAGAGAGAGTGAGAGAGAGAGAGAGAGAAAGAGAGAGAGAGAGAGAGAGAGAGAGAGAGAGAGAGAGAGAGAGAGAGAGAGAGAGAGAGAGAGAGAGAGAGAGAGAGAGAGAGAGGAGGGGGATGGAGAAATCTCATGCTCATGTGGAAAGAAAAAAAAATGAATAACGTGAAGTCCTATTACGCTAGAGATGGCGTGATTAATCATAGTTTCATCTTACTATATTTTTAGCTCCCTTTTGCACAGATTTTTTTTTTCTCTCCTTTTGGCCTTTCATCATAAAAGTAAGACATACATAACAACGCTGACCTCCTCCTGGTCTGGGTTTTGTTACTCTGATTCTGCGGGTCTTTGAAGTCTCCATTGTGGCAGTTCAGTTCAGAGTTTCCATTCCTCTCCCTCTTCCTCTTTTTTTTTCTCTCTCTCTCTCTCTCTCTTTCTCTTTTTTTTTTCTCTCTCTCTCTCTCTCTCTTTCTCCTTTTTTTTTAGTTTTTCTTTCTTTCTCTCTTTGTCGTAATACTGAGGATATTTTGCATCGGATTTCTAAGTTCTGGCTCCCGTTCTATATATATATATATATTTTTTTTTTATCTTTTTTTTTAGGCTACCCCTTTTCCCTTTTGCATTTCGAGGATTCTTGTTGAACGTCACAGCCACTTCCCACTTGAATTCCTACTTCGCCTTATGGAATATGTCCCCTCTTTTCTCTTTCTCTCTCTCTCTCTCTCTCTCTCTCTCTCTCTCTCTCTCTCTCTCTCTCTCTCTCTCTCTCTCATCGTCGATCCATCTCTATCTGTTTATCTGTCAACCTATCTACTATTTTCCTTCGCCTCTCTGTTTACAGTAAGGATTTTCTTTTCTTTTCTCCTCCCATTTGCTGTTGACAACACCATCACGAAATTATATACTATCAACACCATCATCACTTTCAGTCTTATCCTTGACATCATCACCATCAATATCATCACCACACCAAATCAGGGGTAATGACACCGTCACCACCATCACACCATCAGCACTTATAGTTCTGTAATCATCATCAACCTTCCCACTTAATTAACACGCACTCATCAACACCATCTCTATCATCAAGATCAGCACCATCAGCATCATCAACGCCACTGCCATACATTTTCACCTTCATTACCTCCATCAACCCATCAAGTGTAATCGCAGAGAAAGACCGATTCATTTATTTTGTCTTTCGTTAAATACATTCTATTCTCTTGTTATTATTATTTTTTATCTTTCTCCGTGATCTTCCCTTTTCTTCTTCTTCCTCTTTGTCTTCTTTTTTCTTCTTCTACTTTCTTTTGTGAAGATTTTTGGCTATTGTTCCGGGAGAGCAGATATCATTTTTTCGAAATAATTTCCTCGTGTCGTATCCTCGTTTTCCTTCGGTTCGTCGCGTCCCCATTCGCAATTCTTTTGTGAAAGAGGCAGAAGAAAAAGGAGGAATGGGAGAGAGAGAGAAAAAAAAAATGAAAAGATAAAACAGAACATAAAAAAAAGGAAAATCACCTTCTAATAACAAAGCAACATAAAACATAAATAAAAAAATGGGATGGGAGAGAAAGAAAAAAATATATAAAACAGAACAAAAAAAAAAGGAAAATCACCTTCTGATAACAAAGCAGAATAAAAAAAAAAAAAAAAACGCAAGCAAAAGCCACTTGCCCACGGCCCCTCAGCCAAAGCACAAAACACGAGATAAACGACCGCGAATTTCCTTACAAATTCTGGGTAAACACCCAAGCGCGGTCACTCTCAAAGATCAGCACATCTATCTCCTCTTTCTAATCCCAAAC
>BOPN01004614.1:60000-67500 GCA_017312705.2 Penaeus japonicus
GTTACAACCTGGCTATTTTATAAGCAAGAATTATCAAACCTCTTATAGCTAATGAATATTCCTCTCTTGATATTCTGAAATCCGTAGTTTTAATAAGAATTATTCAACCTCTTACTAATGAATACTCCTCTCATAATAACTAGAATTTCATAAATGAAAATGTTTTAAAGTTGAGATTTCCACAATAGCTAGTTTCGACGTTGAATCTTTATTTACATTTGTATCCCTTGCAGAAACTACTCAAATTATCACTAAAATACAAAATCATTCTGAAATACAAAATTAACGATATTTCCGCTTTAATCAATAGAGCTTACAGCATCTGTTCTACCTGGAGCCTTTTTGATGATGAAATTAAGTTTCTGGTTAATTACTGTAAGACGAATAGATACCATGAAAATATCTCATATAAAACTTTTCGGTTATTATTGAATAACAAAGTGTGTCATCCAGTAGGTTTCCTTCTTTTGCGAAAGATATTAAGTGCATCAAAATGCCATATCCCGAACACTGCAGTTTCTCCATTCGGAAACAATTATGTGTGATGCTGAATTATTCATTCCCTCGAATCAAATTCAATATAGTTTGCACAAAAAAAACTATGGTATTTGCATTTTTCTTTATGAGAGAGAGGCCTTCCCTTCTGAATTATGTTCGAGTATTCTGTATTCATTTACTTGTCCTAGTTATAATGTTGGTATATTGAATGAATATCTCGTTGGCTTCAGTGAATATCTCAGACATAAGTGAAAATTCATACGAACTAGTTCACCACTAAATAAACTATCTTTCTCAGCTCTCCGACAACACACACACACATAAAACCACCCCTTCACTCATAGTAATTTCAAAAGTCGATCCTCCACATCTTCCACATCTGCTAATCTTCGAAGCTTTAGACATCCATGGTTGAAACCTAAACGGTATAATTGCAATACAACCACTCATCTCTTTACTGTCTAATCCTGTGACTAAAAAAAAATTGACCGGTAAATACATCTCTATTTTTTATCATTATCATTAATATTACTTTTTAATCCATTGGATTTCTATTTTTTTGTCGATTTAAAAAAAAAGAAGAATTATAAGATTCTTTTTTTGCGCGAACGGATACGCTCTTGGACATGGGATAGACAGTTTTAAGATTATAGACATGCAAGGTTCGAGACAGAAATGACGTCATGTCGCTTGGAACTGCACACGGAAGAGACACAAAGCCAGGCCTTTCATCTGATGATAAAGGCAGACCCAAAACATTGCGAGGGCGGTGTGCGCGGTCGAAATGACGCCTTTGATGCAAAATCCCAGTGAAATGAATTGATTGACGCAACGTCACTCGAGGCCGGAGACAGAGGTTCTTCTCGGCGATAAAAGCGAGTGCGGAAGAAAGAGTCCGGAGAGCTGCTTTAAGACGAGAGAGAGAGAGAGAGAGAGAGAGAGAGAGAGAGAGAGAGAGAGAGAGAGAGAGAGAGAGAGAGAGAGAGAGAGAGAGAGAGAGAGAGAGAGAGAGAGAGAGAGAGAGAGAGAGAGGAGAAAAAAAGAACTATTGTTTGCAAAACTGGATATCCTGTTTCCTAGGGACGGGGTGGTAGTTGCGTCAGCTGTTTGGCAGTGGGTTCGCTTCCGCATCTATTTGCTTATCCATACTTTGCTTATCCTTTATTTTGAATAGCATATAAACAGGTAATATATATATATATATATATATATATATATATATATATATATATATATATATATATATATATGTATATATATAAAAAATATATATATATGTGTGTGTGTGTGTGTGTGTTTGTGTGTGTGTGCGCGCAAATACAGACAGAGTAGCAACGTGATTACGTTCTGGATAAATGAAGCCTTTAGGCCTAATATATGCAAGAGGGCGGAAGGTGCATGCTCAAGCACCCTGGGTAAATGTTCGAGTAAATGTAAGCTTCCTTGAACAATGTCGGAGTCAAGCTAACTGAATTTATTTAATGAGAACAGATTAGACAGCTGAAACGCCTTAACAACGTAGCAACAGCCTCTCCAGCTCATAAGTAACGATGCTTCATTAAAAGCGAGTGGGCGAAGGCAAGGACCATGTACCAACAAGCTATAATAATAGAACGGTCTTTGCGAAGAAAAGACGATCTTACTCCTCGAGGAACTCCCATGTGCAGATAGCAGGAAGGAGCTCGCCTGCTGTCACTATGACGGACATTGGCCTCCAAGAGCTGTCTGCTGTTGGAACGGCGTCTGGGTGTCCGTTGCGTGTGTTCCTTTGAGCGAGGCTTCTTCTCTTCTCTCTCTCTCTCTCTCTCTCTCTCTCTCTCTCTCTCTCTCTCTCTCTCTCTCTCTCTCTCTCTCTCTCTCTCTCTCCTTCTCACTCTCACTCTCACTCTCACTCTCACTCTCACTCTCTCTCATTCTCATTCTCACTCTCACTCTCACTATGTGTATGTGTATGTGTATGTGTATATATGTGTGTGTGTGTGTGTGTGTGTGTGTGTGTGGAATACTTTAACTTTGAGCAGCTGGTATCCATGGTGAGGGCAATTACCCTTTAACGACCAAACAGGCTAGGAGATGCTCCAATTTACTGTCACTTTAGATTCCTCCCTGCTGCCTGTATTTTAATTCGCAACAGGCTCATCGTTTAACGCTCTTCCCTTCCTTAAAAAAAATGCAAATTCCCAAAGCAAAGTAATATACCGCATTTGCAGATTGCATTGCAACAGGTCTCCCAAAAGTGCAAGGCGTAAATGTCATTTTGCCAACGCAGACGGCTCGCACTTCGGAGAGGCCTTAAAGGAATGCCTAGAATTTCGCTCGTGTTTCTAGCCGCCGTGACTGCATTTCTGCGCCGTTTTGAGGGCCGAGGAAAGTGTTGGTGAATGAATGTGGACTGAAGTTACGTGACTATTAGCATGCGATATGAAGGCGCTGCGTGGCGTTCCGTTTTCTTGCACTTTTAGACCGCTCTTCCCTTCCAAATCTGCGTTTTCTTCGCACACTCGCGAGCACACGCACACACATACACACACACACACATACATATACTGTATATACACCTCTTTCTGTATTCTATCTCCACCTTCACCGTCACTAAATATTTTCTTTCTTTATCCAACAATCCATCTATTTACCTATATGTATATATATATATATATATATATATATATATATATATATATATATACATATATATGTATATATATATATATATATATATATATACATATATATATATATATATATATATATGTATATGTATATATATATATATATATATATATATATATATATATATATATATGTATATATATATATGTATATAAATATATAAAAAAAAAAAGCAGCTCCTAAAATTTAAAATCAGTTATGAATTACATAAGATCACAAATGAAAAGAATCCCGCATGATTATTTTTTCCCTCAAAAAAAAAAAAAATAATAATAATAATAATAATAAATAAATAAATCCTAAAGGTAGGACACCATCCTCAAAGGTACGACAAGGCAAGTCGAAACAAGCATTGCTTTTTCCCCTCACTTCCCACCGAACCCTCTTGACTCTTTTCCAATTGGCTGCACAGAAACAACACTTGGGCATGGCTGAGTCAACGGCAGAGCAGCCAGACGTCAGCGGGCGATCTGCCTGTGCGTAGGAAAGTCGTTTGAGTTCGTCTCGGCTCTACGATTGATGGCGCGTTGATGTTTATCCTGCCGTATTTCCATCTTGTGTGAATAGCTTTTTTCTTCTGGGGGTTATGTCTGGTAGGCTGTGTTGTGTTTTGTCTTTGTGCTTCTGTTTGTTTGTGTGTGTGTGTGTGTGTGTTTTTGTGTGTGTCTTTGTGTGTCTTTGTCTTTGTCTACGAGTGTATGTTTGTCTTTGTCTCTGAGTGTGTTTGTGTTCTGTGTGTGCGTGCGTGTGTGTGTTACGGGGGCGCGTATGCGTTTACGATAATGAAATTCATAGCTTCATCTTTCCACGCGAGAATCATCATACTTCCACAGCCAATGGGGTGACGTCATTCCGAGGCCAACACATTCACGGCGCACCGGCCCCCACTGACAACTCGGGTGGATGGATGTAAGAGTGAATTTCAAGGGACTACTTTAAGCGGAAGGTCGCGCGGATGATAAGCCTGATTGGAGCCCGTCAATGGAGTCCGAGGTCTCGAGGATGTTGGCTTCTGCCCTGACTGGCATTGGACTGGTAAACATTAGTCGGTAATTGGAGCCTGGTGTTACGGCCGCTGTTTGACGACTCGGGTTCCCTGAAGACTGGTGGACGGCGGCGGATAATTGTGTGTTGGTGTTCTGAGAAGTTTGGAAATAGTGGATGATGGCAGTAACTTCGAGCTCGAAGTTCGTGGTGCGGTGTTTGTGCTTGAAGCCAAATCAGTCTATTGAATAATTAAGAAGGTAGGACAATGGAGGCGATAATTGCATGTAAGAAGTCGTAGGAGGAATGAATATGAAAGGTGAGACACGGATTTGATTGTCTACGAATCAACTTTACTAACATAATTCATACATTTACATCCTGACACCCTTTCCATAATCCCTTTTGTGCTGCTCTTAGAGGGTTATTCCCAGAATGTGTGGTGGCTGTTCGGATTGAGTTTCAGTGAACCATTAATGAACTATATGAGATCACGCCTGTGTTTAGCATTAGTGTGTCTAGGTTCTCGGCAGCTTCTGCTGAAAGAAAATTGCTGTGATTTCCCCTCACATATGTAATTATTTATGTCAGACTTCCCTAATGTAACAAAATTACAAATAAACATGATAATCTGTGCGAAAAAGGAAAACGTGGTGTGAACTTTAAGACTGCGTGATGCTATGCAAATAAATCGTACGACGTTTATGATTTCAAAAAGAAAAAGTTGCTAACGATACACCGCACGTTAGGTAGGTTTGTTTTATACTTGTTGTTTGCAATACGACCAAGTCTGGCAAGACCTAAACATAAGCACTTGTCCCTTCGAATCTGGAAACCAAAGCTTCACCTTGTAATATCAAAAGACTGATTTCACGTACCGGTAATGAGATTTCCCCTCGGGCAAGCAAGGTTTAAAACTGACGTGTCTAATAAGGAAGAAAATTGAGTCAAAAGTGTGCTCCTTGCCTTGTCTTTTGTCTCCATCTCTCTTTCCCTTGTGTTGCCTTCCCTGCTAGAGGTGAGGCGTTCAAAGGCTCGTGTTTTCATCAGGTTTAGGGAGGTACAAAAAGGGACGGATATTCAGACGATATACCTTTCCTGAGATTTGTAAGAAACAAAAGAGAGATTGTAAACAAGAAGACTCATAGATAAGCGAAATCGCCGAAGAAAGCTGACAGTTCCAGCGTTGCGATATACACACGATATCACATTTTAGCAGTTCTGTAATGTAGGCTATAAATATTTCGTCTACATCTGGTACACGCTATTTCTTATTTCCCCCCTTCTACACGAGCACTTAGCCTCGAGGTGGGCTGGGGTCTCTGCTGACGGTAGAATATCCTGTTAGAACCCCGTTATTCCATTGATACATCTAATACATTCATTTACTTTACCAATGAGATTCAAGTTTTATACACTGTAAATCAGAAAACAAATTAATGTAGACGTAATGACAAATGGTGTAAAGTCTAGTAAGGGTTTACACACGCTAGTTGTCAGCTCTGCATAAAAGATGAGTCATGGTGCCATCATGCATGCACACGAACCCGAGCAGTAATAACAAGGGTGTCCTGAAAAGTCATAATGAGAGGTATTATTCCTTTACCACACCTGCTCTTGTAATCGCTCATTCAAGCAGCGCTGGCAATCATATTCGCAAGTATGAATATATATACTGGCGAAAGTCAATATGGTGTGTGTGTGTGTGTGTGTGTGTGTCTGAGTCCCTCTCTCTCTCTCACTCACTCACTCACACTCTCTCTCGCTCTCTCTCATTCTCTCTCTCTCTCTCTCTCTCTATCTATCTATCTATCTATCTATCTATCTCATTCTTTATCTCATTCTCTCTCTCTCTCTCTCTTCTCTCTCTCTCTCTCTCTCTCTCTCTCTCTCTCTCTCTCTCGCGCGCGCGTATCTGTAGTCTCTCTCTCTCTCTCTCTCTCTCTCTCTCTCTCTCTCTCTCTCTCTCTCTCTCTCTCTCTCTCTCTCTCTCTCTCTCTCTCTCTCTCTCTCTCCCATTTCTCTCTCTCTCTCTCTCTCTCTCTCTCTCTCTCTCTCTCTCTCTCTCTCTCTCTCTCTCTCTCTTCTCTCTCTCTCTCTCTCTCTCTCTCTCTCTCTCTCTCTCTCTCTCTCTCTCTCTCTCTCTCTCTCTCTCTCTCTCGCGTATCTGTAGTCTCTCTCTCTCTCTCTCTCTCTCTCTCTCTCTCTCTCTCTCTCTCTCTCTCTCTCTCTCTCTCTCTCTCTCTCTCTCTCTCTCTCTCTCTCTCTCTCTCTCTCTCTCTCGCGTATCTGTAGTCTTTAAGGGCTTTGTAGACTCGTTCCAGCCACGACCTCCTCCTATATACGACTTTGTCTGCCGCGTCACCACCTTAAAAAAAGTTCTACGGTAAAGTAAACGTTCATCGCACGTTCTCTGATTGGCTTATCTTCCATTTAATGGCTCGCGGCGTTCTTTTTACCAGGTTTTGCGAGGATTGCTGTAAACACTCCACTATTAATCCTCTTGAATCCTTGTGCGTGATGTTTTGCCGGGAAGAAGGGGGAGGGGCGGGGAGGGGGGGGGCTATTCAAGAGTTGATTTAGGACAATGAAATATATAAATATATATATATATATATATATATATATATTTTTTTTTTTTTTTTTGAGGGGGGGGGAGAGGCTGCTTATGATTAACGCGGCGGGATAACATTTGAAATTAATGTTTATTGTATGCTGATGTAATACGAAGCATGTGGTTGTCTAGTTTGCAGACGCTGTGCCAGATCCAAAGGGTGTTGTTGATGTCTGTTTCATTTTCGTTTGTTATTGTTGTTGTTTGTAAAAGATATAAAGTGAATTCGGATTACATAATACACATTCACACACACACAAACACACACAAACACACACACACACACACACACACACACACACACACACACACACACACACATATATATATATATATATATATATATATATATATATATATATATGTATGTATGTATGTATGTATGTATTTGTTTATTCATTTATTCTTTCTCTCTTTCTCTCTCTCTCTCTCATACACACAGAGCGAGAGAGAGAGAGAGAGAGAGAGAGAGAGAAACATCAAAGAAACACAACGATCCAAAATCGCACATTTCACTTCGACATATCAGAAGATGATTTCTGCTACATTAAATGATCCTCTGAGAAGATTCTGACCTGTCCTGGCCTCCAACCTCCCCCCCCCCCCCCCCCCCCCCCCCATCCCCCACCCCCACCCCCACCCGTACTCAAGCGGGGGATAAAGTTAAGAATCTGAGGGCTTAATTATACCGACGGAGGACTCTTTTGTCTCATGATTTGTAATTATGGTTGCGG
>BOPN01004614.1:82500-85000 GCA_017312705.2 Penaeus japonicus
CTCTGACTCTGTCTCTCTTGTCCCTGGTCAGTTCATCACACACGCGAACGAGATTTTCCTTTAAGCAAGAAGAACAAAGCTTGCGACGAAGTTCATGCTATCTGTTGCGGTCGAGTCGGACCATGATATGTGAGAGTGAAATCTTCCCTCTTTTGAAAAGACTAATTGCTGTTTATCAGAAAAGTATGAGAATTGCTCATTAGAGCAAGGATTTAATCTTGAAACAAATTATTATCTCGCTTTACTCTTTGCAGTTCCCTTTCCAGATTCCCGGAGAGGGTTAACGCAAAATTCGCAAAGTTAAATCCTGAAGACGCGCTCCAGGGAAACTTGTTATAAAATTTAGCCACTTATCGTCGTGCGTGAGAGGGGAGTCCATGCCACAGCGATGGGTATCTCGCCTCGCTTTTGTCGCGCATCAGCCTGCTGTTCTGGGCCGTTTATCATCCATGCCTGTAACACCTTTTCACCCGGACGCGCTGTCTAATCACCATGCACTCTTCAGACACAGCTTTTCTCTTTTCCTTTCATCCGATCACATTGCTTGCGCGAGTCTTGCCTCCGATGTACAATTCTATTGCGGGCAAAAATCAGTTCACATTATCATTGTTAGATTTACATGATTTATCACTGTAAATAATGTTGTTGTTTTTTTATCTTACTTTCCTGCAGTGTCACTTTTCCTATGGCGAGTGGAGAAGGATTGAGAATGGAGAGGGAAAGGGGATTTATGTGGATTCCAATTCGGATGCACACAAAGGGCGGTTATTTACCGGTAGGTCGGTTTACAGTGGAAAGGGAAGGTCACTGGGAACAACACTATTTCCTGCTTGCGAGTGATATTGCATCCATGATTTTTGCAACGATTCGGGTGTATGTTTTTTTCCAGAGTAGAGGCCAGGAATTCCTGAAGGCTCTGAGAGTCCATTATGTGCGGGAGGGAGGTGACGAGGCCATGGCCCACTGTCAGCGACCCAACGACGAGGAAAAGACCTATAATTTATCGCTCACACACTATCGCTATTCATCTCCCTCCCCTTCACACCGAGTTTCGCACGGGGGCAAGAAAGGTCCTTCCCCCTCCCAATCCCCAGGGCAGGAGCGGCAGGTGGCGGCGAGAGGGAAGGAGACGGAGGTGAGAACCCAAGACTCAGAGGGGAACACGCGAGAGCGAGGGGAAAAGGCGGTGCGTGCAGAGGCTGCTACCTTCACCGCGGCTGCCAGCGACCGACTGACTCCGCCACCAGCACCCGGCCCTACCTACCGCTCACCGCCTGTCTTGGGGCTGCCCTGCTCCTGCTGCTCCTGCTGCTCCTGCTGCTGGTTATGACGGCCCTGGTAATCCTGGTCGTCGACCAAAGACAAAGGTTATGAAATGTTGCTGTTGGGCGTGCGGCGGCTACATGGGACGCGATAGCCTTACTATGCTGTTAGTTGTTCCTTATTTATGATGAGCGTGAAGGAGAGGGAGTAAATTTGTAACTTAGTTGTCGGAGTTCAGGTTTTGGGGATCCGCTGTATACCTTGGCAAATTCAACGAAGTGAGGTTTTTATGCTCTGAATTGGGTTAATTATTTCACCGTTATTCCTTATGGGATAATCCACAGTTAAGGAATGTTTTCATGTACTCTTACTGTGATGTATATATATATTTTTTCTTTTACAGGGTATCATATTCATATGTGAAGATGTGAAGAGGGTTATCCTGGAGCGAGCTTATCGATAAGCGGACGTTTACAAAGACCGTATGTTTAAGTTATAAAAGGAAGAACGAAAAAGTTTAAAACGTATATTAAATGAGTTGAATATCTTGTTTACAATCTTCCTCCATGTGGGGAAAGTTCTATAATCTTGTCCAGCGCAGACTGGTATTGTTATTTGTGATTCCGGAACTTATATTGTGTTTGCTTGGAAATTACTGTTCATATTAGCCTCATATATCCGCGAAGATTTAATCTGGATTTGACCAGGTCACGCTGGAATTTGTGATATAAGAACCACCCGGGTCTTTTGTCTCGAAATGTGCTGCTGTTGCAAAATCTTTATTCTAAAATTTCTGCAATAACTGTAAGTGAGTTATGTCGCCTTGTAACTTGATGCAAGGGTAATATCCCGACCGGAATTTTATATATGCATTATACATAGTGGCTGCTGGAGGTCATTGGAGTACAGGCCTCGGGATGTGCGCGTGGCGGCAGCAGGGCAAGTGGCCGGCCATAATTATGGTAGAAAAAGGACACAAACTGGTCGCAGAAATGGTAGTAAGTATTCGTTGGTGTTGTTAAGAGATGCAAAAATTGTGTGATAATAATGCTCGACGAGAAGACGAAAGTGGTGATAACTTGTGCCTTGACTGTTTATGGTAAGGTATAAAGCGATATGATGTTTACGACGTGATGCTAATGGTTGCAAACAGTGAACGGTAAGAAGCAGGTTACTTCTTGTACTGAGCAGACGAGTAAATTGCCTGACAAGGATCGGCCTTAATATTCACAGCTGG
>BOPN01004615.1:27500-32500 GCA_017312705.2 Penaeus japonicus
AACCATTCCTGTTTACACCCTCCTCTTGTTGATTTTAGTGTGCTTTTTTTTTGTTTTTTTCTTAGGTGATTATTATTTTTAGCATTGCTATCATAATAACTATTATCATTACTATCATAATTACTATCATCATACTATCATAATTACTATTATCATTACTATCATAATTACTATTACCATTATTATCATCATTATTATCATTATCATTATAATAATTATATTTTTATCATTATTATCATCATTATTATTATTACTGTTACTATTATTATTATCGTTGTTATCATCATTGTTATTATCATTATTATTATCATCAGTATTATCATTGTTATTACCAGCATTATCATCATTATTATTATTACAATCATAGTTATCAGTATTGCTCTTATGATTATCATCATTACTATGATTAATGTTAGTAGTAGTACCAATACAAACATCACCATAATTATCAACATAATTTTATCACCAACATCATCATCATCATCATTATAAATCTTATCAACATCCCCTACACATTTTCTATGGTCTAGAATTTTCACAAGCCCACGTGACCTTTGACCCCACAAACACGAGGGAAGGTCCAGTCTACATCAATCAATCAGCGAGGAACACACACAGCCACACCTGCGCACCGAGGGTCATCCCCCAACCCACCTACCTCCTATTCTCCTTGTTTTCTTGTTTTTTGTTTTACTTGTTAATTCAGTCTCAATTAATCTCCGAAGGGAAACAAATGGAGGAATGTTGAAAAGAGAGGGTGAGAGAGGACTTGCTCTTCAGCGAAGGGAATATTACGTAAAGAGAGGAAAGAAGAAGAGAGAGGTACACGTGACTGATCGATGGGGGAGAAGATGGAAGAAGGGGGGGGGGGGGGAGCGGGAAGAGGGGAGGAGAGGGGAGGGGAGGAAACGCGACAGAGAAACAATACAAAGGAACAAATTTGTATTGGAAAAGGCAAAGACGATCAAAATATATACATCGTCGTTACTTACAATGATGTATATGTAACTGAATGTATGACGGATAAAAAAACAAATGTACGAAGTGGATATAGAACAAGCGGTTTGCAGTGACCAATATATTCAAGTAAAAAAGGTCATAAAGCAGATACAAAAACGAAACTAAAACCTCCATTCCCTTCGAGGTCAGTCCCTCACAAGATAGAGAGGACCATCAAGCAAGCACAAGAGTCCTCAAGAAGGTCAAGTGCAGTGCATCTGGCAGATATAGGAGCACGTGCAAGCATGCAGGAGTTATGTCGTGAGGATCACAGCTAAATCAATGTAGACCAGTGGGACACCCAGCCCCCCCTCCCCCCCACCCTCACGCAACGCTCATGTGTGAGTGTGGGTGTGTACATACTGATGCCTGTAACTGTTTGTTGGTACAAGACTGTTGTTTGTGTATATCTATTTTTTTTATGGGCATACGTGCACATGTGAAAAAGCTACGTTTCTTTACCCGCGTATATAATCCAGCAGAGCAACACAGAAATAGTGAAAGTCTGCACGCCAGAGTGTGCAAAACATCACATCACAGTAGGTTGCCGGGGTGAGTGCTTGTCCTGCTCTGCGTATATTGGCGCCGATGAACTTCACCAGTTTTATATATACATAGATTATCTTTCTGTCTGGCTGGCTGGCTCTGTCTCCCTCTATTGTTTTTTTTCTTCTTCTTCACTTTCTCAATGGCACCATTACAGTATTTTCTGACTTTTACACATAAATTATGGAAAACTTTCCAAGTTATCGTCTGAATATTATGCAACATTCAATAAAAGGAACAGGATTCGTTACATGTACAGCTGTTATATAACTTTATTCATAAAATAGGATCTATAAATTGAAACACAACGACACACACACGCACATTCTCCCCGTCTATCTCTCTCGTCTATCTATCTCTCTTTCTCTCTCTCTCTCTCTATCTATCTGTCCCTATCTCTCTCTCTCTCTCTTTCTCTGTCTCTCTCTCTCTATCTCTCTTGCTCTTTCTTTTTCTCTCTCTATTTCTCTCTCTCTCTCTCCTCTCTCTCTCTCTTTGAAATCTGTGGTGAAGTTCGTCACGTAACCGTCCCCCCCCCCTCCCCCCGCCTCCCCCGCCCTCTGTTGAGCCTGCCTCCCCCGCACTGAAGAAATCAATGTTGTTTTGTTCAGAAAGGTCATGAACAGTGCATCACTGCTAATCACCGTAACATCAACAAGAACAATAATAATGATAATCATAATGATAATAATACCGATAGCTAGCTAGAATGCACTCAGAAAGATGAACAAGTCTAAAAAAAAAAAAAAAAAAAAAAAAAAAAAAAAAAAAAAAAAAAAAAAAAAAAAAAAAAAAAAAATCGAGCAGACTTATTTTCTAAGACGGATCACTCGCGAGGAAAATCCGTCAGTTTCAGCGTAGATCCACATGCTGCTCCAAATTACCTCTAAGATTTCATCAAATGGTCTCCCTTTCTCCTCACAGTAACTTTTCAGTGTAACTTTTCGTGCTATTAATACTGCTGACAAACAATGAAAAAACAACAGATCGTACGAGTAACACCGGATAAATCAGTACTATTAGTAAAAGTACTACTAGTAATACGACAAGAAGTGATAATAGTAATGGATAGTAATAGATTTCACAGCATTAACTAAAAAGCACTCAAGAAAGCAGATATTCACCTCCCTACCTAAGAAATCTTAACCTCCCCCTAAATTCTCAACCTTAAACGACCCTAAAGACCAATTCATACACAATATTCCTTACCGCAAATCTACCCTCATCTACCCTCAAATCTACACGCAACCCTAACTTAATCCCTCTTTGTGTTGCCCAAACATCTACTCTTGAAAACGAATCAATTCTTAATCTACTCTTAATTTAACCCCAAAAGGCAATCCGGCGATAAATATTCATAAGGCAAAGTTAGTAACCAATCAGCCAAAACTAAAACAAAAATAAACAAGAAACTCTGAAATGAGGAAACGGCACCGTATACATAGGAGAGATAGATGGATAGGAGAGATAGATGGATAGATGGATAGATAGATAGATAGACAGATAGATAGATAGATAGATAGATAGATAGATAGACAGATAGATAGATAGAGAGAGAGAGTTAGAGAGTTAGAGAGAGAGTTAGAGAGAGAGAGAGAGAGAGAGAAAGAGATAAACTGATACAAAGAAAGATATATAAATTTATAGATAGATAGATAAATAGATAGATAGATAGATAGATAGATAAATAGATAGATAAATAGATATATAGATAGATAGAGAGATAGAGAGTTAGAGAGAGAGAGAAAGAGATAAACTGATATAAAGAAAGATATATAAATTTTAATTAATCCCTTTAAATAACGTCCACCAGTCCCCCTCGTGCCCATCCCTCGGCCAGATCAACCTGGGCCGATAAATCTGCCTTCCGTTGGTGCAATGCAGACCATTCCCGTCTTGTGGCTCGCGCTTCCCAATTAATCAGGATCCGTTGATTAATGTTACACGCGCGGCGGAGGCAGGCGGTGGAAGCTAAGGATGGCCTGCGAAGGATCTCGGGGAGGGAGGAGGAAGGAGGAAGGAGGAGGAGGAGGAGGTGGAGGAGGTGGAGGTGGTGGTGGTGGTGGAGGAGGAGGAGGAGGAGGAAGCGAAGGATGGCCTGCGAAGGATCTCGGGGAGGGAGGAGGAAGGAAGATGGAGGAGGAGGAGGAGGAGGTGGAAGCGAAGGATGGACTGCGAAGGATCTCGGGGGGGGGGGGGAGGGAGGAAGATGGAGGAGGTGGAGGAGGTGGAGGAGGTGGAAGAGGAGGAAGGAGGGGGTGGTGGAGGAGGAGGAAGGAGGGAGGAAGGAGGAAGATGGAGGAGGAGGAGGAGGTGGTGGTGGAGGAGGAAGGAGGGGGTGGTGGAGGAGGAGGAGGAAGGAGGAGGTGGAGGAGGAGGAGGAAGCGAAGGATGACCTGCGAAGGAACTCGGGGAGGAGGGAGGAAGGAGGAAGATGGAGGAGGAGGAGGAGGTGGAGGTGGAGGAGGAAGGAGGGGATGGTGGAGGAGGAGGAAGGAGGGGGTGGTGGAAGAGGAGGAGGAGGTGGAGGAGGAGGAGGAGGAGGAGGAGAAGTAGGAGGAGGGGGGGGGGGGGGTTGATAGGGTGGAGGGAGATAAGGATGACGATGACGATGATGATAATATAATGATGATAATGATAAAAATAAGGACGAAGATATAGATGATGGCGATGATGATGATGATAATGATGATGATAATGATGATAATGATAATGATGATGATGGCGATGATAATGATGATGATAGCGATGATGACGATGATGATGATAATGATGATGATGGCGATGATGACGATGATGATAATGATGATGATGGCGATGATGACGATGATGATAATGATGATGACGATGATGATGATAATGATAATGATGATGATGATAATGATGATAATGATGATGACGATGATGATGATGACGATGATGATGATAATGATAATGATGATGATTATAATGATGACGATGATGATGATGATAATGATGATAATGATGATGACGACGACGATGATGATGACGACGACGATGATGATGATAATGACGATGTTGATGATGATGACGATGATGATGATGATGACGATGATGATGATGATGACGATGATAATAATAATAATAATGATGATGATAATTATGATATATGTATGATAAGGAGAAGGAGAAGAGAAGAGCAGATAAGGATGGTTGGAAACGGGCTGGGATAAAGCGGGCTACGGCAGATAGTCTGGTATAGATAATCGAAGATAAAGATACAGATATAGAAATATGAAAAAGGTAATCAGCACACATTAGACATATAGCTATATCTATAACAGCTTC
Organism: Penaeus japonicus; assembly: GCA_017312705.2. Lineage (NCBI taxonomy): Eukaryota > Metazoa > Arthropoda > Malacostraca > Decapoda > Penaeidae > Penaeus > Penaeus japonicus. The sequence goes on from BOPN01004615.1 coordinate 32,355, forward strand.
CCAGTATAATGTACATCCATCTATATATCTATTTGTTTTTCGATTATCTAACCACCCGCGCATCCATATATGTCTATCACCACAAATTAAACAAGTCTCTTCTGAACAACATATCTACCTATTTATCTATCTATCTATCTATGCAT
>BOPN01004616.1:0-10000 GCA_017312705.2 Penaeus japonicus
GGGAGGAGGAGTAGGAGCAGCAGGAGTTAGGAGTAAGGAGGGGGGAAGGGGGCGGAGTTGGGTGGGCGGCGTTTTAGACATGGACAGAGGGGGAGGGGGTAGTGGGGGGAAGTGACGTAAGTAAGGGGGGTAATGGAGAGAAGGGGGGAAGGGGGGGAGGGGCCTAACGCCAATAGGAGCAGGTGATGGAAGGTTTTGCGAGGGGGGAGGGGGGTAGAGGCCGGTTGAGAGGAACGAGGGAGAGGAAGGAGGAGAAGGAAAAGGAGGAGGAGAAGGAGGCGATGGAAAGGAGGAGGAGGAAAGGGAGGAAGATGAGAAGGAAGATGAGAAGGAAGAGGAGGAGGAGGAGGAGGAGAAGAAGGCAAAAGGGATGATGATGATGAGGAGGAGGAGGAGGAAAAGGAGGTAGAAAAGACGGAGGAAGAGGGAAATGAAGAAAATTAGGAAAAGGAAAAAGTTGAAGAGGAAAAAAGAGCAATAGGAGAAAGGCCAAAGAAAGAGGGAGGAGAAAAGAGGAAGAAAAGAAAAAGGAAGAAAGAGGAAGATGAAAAGGAGAACGGCGAGGAAGATAGAAATGCAGAGATGGAAAGAGAAGAAAAAATAGGAAGAAAAAGAAGGATGTAAGGAAGACAGAAAAAAAACAAAATTAAAATAAAGAAAAAAATATAAAATATGAATAAAAAGAAAATGAAAAATGAGGCAAAAGATTAAATAATGGAAAATAAAGAAAGAGAAGAAGAAAGAGACACAGATAGAGAAAAAATAATAAAAATGGTAGAAAGAAACATGATAAAGATGATAAATATGATATATAATAAGAATGGTAGAAAGAAACATGATAAAAATGATAAAGATAACGACAAAAAAAAAAAAAAAATGAATACAAATTTAGAAGATAAAAAAAAGTAATGATATCAAAATTAGAACAAGGAAAATACACACAAACACAAAATAGAAAAAAAAACACAAACAACAAAAACAACACACACACACTCCCCCAAAAATAACAACAAAGAAAAACATAACAAACAATTAACAAAAAAAAAAAAAAAAAAAAAAAAAACAAAAAGAGAAACAAAATTGCTCTTAAAATTATCCAAATTAACCCCTTCCTCTGTCCACCCCCCCCCTCCCCCCTCCCCCTTCCCCCTCTCACTGCACATAAGCCGGAGGGGATACTGTTCCAAAGGGAATATTCATATGTATGCATGTATTCATTTACGTAATGTGTTTGAAAATTTTATGCAAAGTAAAATTTTGGATTATTATAATTATTATTAGAGTTATTTGGTATTATCATTACTGTATTTATTGTTACTATTAGTAGTGGTATTATTACTTGTTATTACTATCGTTGTTATTATCAGTCGTATCGTTACTGTCATATCAATCATTAATAATATTGCAATCTTGATCATCATCATCATTATATCATCGTTATGTATATGTGTTGTGTTAATTGCTACGGTATTTTTTTGTAATGATACTGAAAAACATTTAAGGAATGGAGTGATTATGAAGAGAATTATGTTATGTTAATGATAATTATCATAAACATAATGATATAATAGCAAGGAATATTAACATCAATATTACTTTCCTATCTTGTCATTATCATTACTATTATTTATCCTTTTTGTTATCATTATTCATCATTATTATTATTATTATTATCCTCCTCCTCATCATCATCATTAGCATTATTATTATCATTATTATTGCTATTATTATTATTATTATTATTATTATTATTATTATTATTATCATTATTATCATTATTATCATTATTATTATCATTATTATTATTATTATTATATTATTATTATTATTATTATTATTATTATTATTATCATTATCATTATTATTATTATCATTATTGTTATTATCAATATTGTTATTATTATTATCATCATCATTATTATTATTGTTATTACCATTATAATTATTAATATCATTATTTTTATTATTATCATCATCATTTCTATTATCATTACTATTATCATTATTATCATCATCATAATTTTTTTTTCATCAATATGGTTGTAATAATTATCGTTATTAATATGAAAAAAGCATCTTCATTATTCCATAGTGATGATTATAATTACAGTAATCATAATTATCAGCCTTGTCATAACCATTTATATTTTAATGATGAAAGGTCAGTAAAGGTGATGATAATCGTGATGATATAGATAAGAATCATAACACCGATAACCACAGAACGATATTACGAAAGTAACGACAAGATATCACTATCATCATTAATTTCACCATTAACGCTATATCACAGTAATAGTGTTATTGTCCCTATATAAAAAAGATCTCTTTCTAATCTTATCTTCATTATGATCATCATTATTGAGAGACAACACCAACATCAACATCATCTTTATCTTCATCTTCACCATCATCATCATTATCACCACCATCATCATCATACATCACCATCATCCATCAATATCAATATCATCACCCAAACACTAACACCAACAATCATGACAACCAAATATGAAAATCACCATCACCACAACCTCCATAATCATCACTATAATCATCATCATCATCATCACCATCACCGTCATCATCACCATCACCGTCATCATCACCATTCAGAATCCCCCCAAATCATCATCATCAACACCATCACCTCCACCATCAATATCATCACAACCACAACCACCACCATCATCACCATCACCACCACCACCACAAAAAACAACATTGAAAAGAAAACAAATATAGTGTTTCTGCGTGATGGGAGTTGGCAGTGTTGCCAGATGGCGGGTCTACTATTCCTTAACGATCTTCCCTTTAAACGGGTGGCGCTACTACCTGCCCGCGCAGTTATGGGGGGTGTGGGGAGGGGGGGTGGGGGGGGTGAGAAATTTGGGTGTGTGTGGTGTGGGTGGGGGAGGGGAGGGGGAGGGAAGGAGGAGAGGGAGGGAAGGGATGAGGTAGGTAGGTAGGTAGGTGAGGGTGTGGGGGGAGGGGTGGTGGATAAGGAGGGGAGGTAGGGAGGGGATCGGGAAGGTGAGGGGGTATGTGGCGGAGGGTAGAGGGGGGAGGGGGGAGGTATTTAGTGTGGGTGGGTGTTGAGGGATATGTAGGAGGGGGGGGGGGGTAAGGTAAGGAGGTGAGGGTGGGAGTGAGGAGGGGAAAGGGTGGGGAGGGGAGGGGGAGGGGGTAGAAAGGGTAAGGTTGGGGGTATTTTAATGTGTGGGGTTATTGTTAGTGGGGAAACTTTTGAGGTTGGGGGACACTGACGTAGCGATGTAGGTCGTCTGGGAAGAAGGTGTGTGTGTGTGGGGGGGGTGAGGGGGGGTAAGGAGGGGAAACTAAGTGGGGGGGATGGAGGGGGGGGGGGTATTGAAGTGGGAGGTTTGTAGGGGAAGAGTATGGGTACTGTAGGGGGAAAGTAAAGCGAGTATAGAGTGTGTACAGTTAATTCTGAGGAAAATGTAGGAGCGTTTAAAGCGTGTAAGGGAAAATATTGGACGCTTGGGGGCGTGGAGTTAGGGGGGTGGGGGGTATGCAACGTGGGGGGGGAAGGGGGGTGTAGGTGTATGTAAGGGGAGAGGTTTTGATTGTATTTGGATATACTTTTTTGTTTTCTTTCTCTCTCTCCTTCTTTCTTTCTTGTTCCCTCTGTTTACCTGTCTCTCTCTCTCTCTCTCACTCACTTACTCTCTCTTTCTCTCTCTCTCTCTCTCTCTCACTCACTCACTCTCTCTCCTCTCTTTCTCTCTTCTCTCACTCACTCACTCACCTATTCTCTCGCTCTCTCTCTCTCTCACTTACTCACTCTCTTACTCTCTCTCTCTCTCTCTCTCTCTCTCTCTCTTTCTCTCTCGGTTGTCCGTAGCACCTCTTTCTAATTCAAGATATTTTACTTCTTTTCGCTCCACTACCTGTTCCCACCATAAAAGTCAACACAGGTAAGTCCACATACACCTTACAGTTTTCTGCAGGGAGAGAGAGAGAGAGAGAGAGAGGGAGGGAGAGAGAGAGAGAGAGAGAGAGACAGAGAGAGAGAGAGAGAGAGAGAGAGAGAGAGAGAGAGAGAGAGAGAGAGAGAGAGAGAGAGAGAGAGAGAGAGGAGTACGAGAGTGATTGAGAGAAAAAGAGAGGGAAATATAACAAAACCCAAATAAAATATAAGATAAAATGTATAAGGTAAACGCCATAAGATAAAAAAAAAGGCAAATAATGACACAAGAGAAAACACGAAACAGAAAAAAGAACAAACAAACAAAAGAGAAAAGAGAGAATGAAAGAAATACAAAAAAAAAAAAAAGGAAATTGCAAAGCCAAAAAAAGAATCAAACTAGAAAAAAAAAACGGAACAATGAAAGTAAAAAAATAAAATAAAGAAAGATAACAAAGAAACACTCCACAATAAGCAAAGAAACAGGAAAGACAGCGACAAAATATTTGTCCTGGTAACACACTCAAGGAAGGGAAAGAGGGAGGGGGGGGAGGGGGGTAAAGGCAGGGAAGAAAGGAGGGGAAGGGAAGAGGGGAGAGGAGGGGTTAGGGGAAGAGAAAGGAGGGGAAGAGAAGGGGGAAGAGACAGGGGGAATAAGGGAAATGAAGAGCAGGGGGTTGAGAAGGAGAGAAGGGGAAAAAAAGGAAGGGAAAACAGATAATAAAGAAAGGAAGGGGAAGGAGAAAGGAGAGAGAATAGAGAGAAAGAATACAAGAAGGAGGGTAAAGAGTGAAAAAACGAGGAAATGAGAAAGAGAAAGAGAAGGGGAGAGAGGAGAGAGAATAAGAAAGGAAAAAAAAGAAAAGAAGGAAAAAGATAAGAGGGGGAAAAGGATATGACAGAACGCGAAGACAGAAAAAAGAGAGGGTAAAAAAAGGAAAAGAAAAGAGTGGAAAGAGAGAAAAACAAGTGAAGAAAAGAACCAGAAAAAATAGAAGGGGAAGAGAAGAGGGGAAGAGTAAATAAAAGAGAAAGAGAAGAAGAGAAGAGAGTAAAGAGAAGAAAGGGGAAAAATAAATAAAAGAGAAAGAGAAGAAGAGAAGAGGGGAAAGAGAGGAAAAGGGTAAAGAGAAGAAAGGGGAAATAGAATAAAAGGAGAAAGAGAATAAAAGGGGAAAGAGAATAAAAGGGAAAAGAGAAGAAGAGGGGAAATAGAAGAAAAGGGGAAATAGAAGAAAAGGGGAAAGAGAAGAAGAGGGGAAAGAGAATAAAAGGGGAAAGAGAAGAAGAGGGGAAATAGAAGAAAAGGGGAAAGAGAAGAAGAGGGGAAAGAGAATAAAAGGGAAAAGAGAATAAAAGGGAAAAGAGAAGAAGAGGGGAAAGAGAAGAAGAGGGGAAAAGGGTTTGGCTACACTGCACTTCCCAAAATCCATACCAGGGAGCCGGCTTCAACGGGAAACACCATTGTTGCCAACACGACCTACTTAGCCTAGCCTCTCCCCCCCTTCCCCATTGGTACCCCCTCTCCTCCTCCCTTTTGTCTAGTGTCTGTCTGTCGTGTTCATTTGTTTGTTGTGTCTGGGTTGCATTTTCTGTTTTTTTTTCATGTTTATGTTCGTTTTGTTATTTGATTGTTATTATTATTATTATTATTATCATTATTATTATTATCATTTTATTCTCAGTTTGTTTCCTTTAGTCTATTGTCTTTTGATTTAAATTCAATCATATTTGAGTTTCAGTGCCAGCAACTAGATCACTAATCTTTAATTTTTAAAAATTGATATGCGTTTTCATACATTTCACAAATCATAGCTCATTTTCACTCATTTTCTTTCAATATTCTTTTTATTTTACGATTTTACAATTTACGATTTTGTCTAATTTCGTTGATTTTAGGTTAAATTTCAGTAAATCCATTTTAAATCACATAATTTTTCATTTATTATTATAATTAGTATCATTATTATTTATTTTATTTTATTTTGTTGCCAATAGTCATTCTTTAAAAAAATATTTACTTTAAAACAAATAATTTATTTCATTTTGAACTTAAATGAATAATTACTTGAATGACTTTATTTCTCATAATTTACATAATTTTCGCTCCCTCTCTTTCCTCTACTCTCTTTTTCTTCAACCTATTCTAACTTCTTTTCCTTATTCTCCTCCTCCGATTTCTTCTCTTCATCCTACTCCTCCTCCTATTCTTCTTCCTCCTCCTACGTCTCCATCTTCTCCTCCTCTTTCTCTTCTTCCTCCCCTTCCCCTTCCTCTTTCTCTTCTTCCTCTTCCACCTCCTCCTCCTTTTCCTCCTCCCTCCTCGCCATCTTCCCCCGCCCCTCCTTGTCTTCCATTTCTTCCTTTTCCTCCCCTTCTTTTTCTACTTCCTCCCTTCTTCATCTTTCTATTCCTTTACTTTATCTTATTCTCCTCCTCCTCCACTTCATCTTCCTCCCCTTTTTTCATCTTCATCTTCCACCCCTTCTTCCTTTTATCTATTTGCATTCACTTCTCTTTCCCCTTTCCTTCTGCTTTTCTTCTCCCTTCTCCTCCTCCACTTCCTTCTCCTCTTACTTCTCCTCCTCCTTATCCTCCTCTTCTTCTTCCCTTTCTTCCTCAACTGCCTCGCTTGGCAACGGCGCTTGCACGTGTAAACTCAGCTTTAAGGAGACAGGGCGTCGGTGAGAAGGAGGAGGAGGAGGAGGAAGTGGAGGAGGAGGAGGAAATGGAGGAGGAGGAGGAAATGGAGGAGGAGGAGGAAATGGAAGAGGAGGAAATGGGGGAGGAGGAGGAGGAGGAGGAAGTAGAGGAGGAGAAGGTGGAGGAAGTGGAGGAGGAGCAGGAGGTGGAGGTAAAGGAGGTAGAGAAGAAGGAGGAGGAAGAGGAAGAGGAGATGGAGATAGAGGAGTAGAAGAGTGTAGGAATAGAAGGAGGTGTATTTGCAGGTGAATGAAGAAGGTGAAAGAAGGAGGAAGAAGCCGAAGAAAGAAAGAGAAGAATGATGAGGATGAACGAAGAGGAAGAAGAGGAGAAAAAGAATGAAGAGAAAGGAAGTGAAAGGAAGGAGGATAAGGATGAAAGAGAAGGAAGTAGAACGACAACAAAGGAAGGAAGAGAGAAGGAGAAGGAGGAAGGAGGAGGAGGGAAGGGGGGGGGGGGGGTAGATGGCGATGGCCTATTAGAGGGATTTTTGTTTGTTTGTCATTGAGAGGGGTGTGTTTTTGTCTCTCTCTTTTTAATGGGGGGGATGATTTTGTGATTGTCTCTCTGTCTGTCTGTATCTTTCTGGAAGAAGGAGACGAGGAGGTGGAGGAGGGAGGAAGAGGGGGGTTGAGGAAGAGGAGAGGAGGAAGAAGGAGACGAGGAGGTGGAGGAGGAGGAAGAGGGAGAGGAGGTGGGAGAGGAGGAAGAGGGGGAAGGGAGGAGGAGGGAGAGGAGGAAGAAGGGGACGAGGAGGTGGAGGAGGAGGAAGAGGGGGGTGAGGAAGAGGGAGAGGAGGAAGAAGGGGACGAGGAGGTGGAGGAGGAGGAAGAGGGGGAGGAGGAAGAGGGGGAGGAGGAAGAAGGGGGGGGGAGGAGGGGGAGGAGGAAGAGGGGGTTGAGGAAGAGGGAGAGGAGGAAGAAGGGATGAGGAGGTGGAGGAGGAGGAAGAGGGGGTTGAGGAAGAAGGGGACGAGGAGGTGGAGGAGGAGGAAGAGGGGGTTGAGGAAGAAGGGGACGAGGAGGTGGAGGAGGAGGAAGAGGGGGTTGAGGAAGAGGGAGAGGAGGAAGAAGGGGAGGGGGAGGGGGAGGGGGAGGAGGAAGAGGGGGGGGAGGAAGAGGAGGAGGAGGAAGAAGGGGACGAGGAGGTGGAGGAGGAGGAAGAGGGGGTTGAGGAAGAAGGGGACGAGGAGGTGGAGGAGGAGGAAGAGGGGGTTGAGGAAGAAGGGGACGAGGAGGTGGAGGAGGAGGAAGAGGGGGTTGAGGAAGAGGGAGAGGAGGAAGAAGGGGACGAGGAGGTGGAGGAGGAGGAAGAGGGGGTTGGAGGGAAGAGGGAGAGGAGGAAGAAGGAGACGAGGAGGTGGAGGAGGAGGAAGAGGGGGTTGAGGAAGCAGGGACGAGGAGGTGGAGGAGGAGGAAGAGGGGGATGAGGAAGAGGGAGAGGAGGAAGAAGGGGACGAGGAGGTGGAGGAGGAGGAAGAGGGGGATGAGGAAGAGGGAGAGGAGGGGGGAGGGGGGGGGGGGGAGGGAGGGGAGAAGAGGGAAGGAGGAAGAGGGAGAGGAGGAAGAAGGGGACGAGGAGGTGGAGGAGGAGGAAGAGGGGGTTGAGGAAGCAGGGGAGACGAGAGGAGGTGGAGGAGGAGGAAGAGGGGGTTGAGGAAGAGGGAGAGGAGGAAGAAGGGGACGAGGAGGTGGAGGAGGAGGAAGAGGGGGTTGAGGAAGAGGGAGAGGAGGAAGAAGGGGACGAGGAGGTGGAGGAGGAGGAAGAGGGGTTGAGGAAGGAGGACGAGGAGGTGGAGGGAGGAGGAAGAGGGGTTGAGGAAGAGGGAGAGGAGGAAGAAGGGGACGAGGAGGTGGAGGAGGAGGAAGAGGGGGTTGAGGAAGAGGGAGAGGAGGAAGAAGGGGAGGGGGAGGAGGAAGAGGGAGAGGAGGAAGAAGGGGAGGGGGAGGAGGAAGAGGGAGAGGAGGAAGAAGGGGAGGGGGAGGAGGGAGAGGAGGAAGAAGGGGACGAGGAGGTGGAGGAGGAGGAAGAGGGGGTTGAGGAAGAAAGAGAGGAGGAAGAAGGGGAGGGGGAAGAGGAAGAGGAGGAAGAAGGAGAGGAGGAAGAAGGGAAGGGGGAAGAGAGGGAGGAAGAAGAGGGGGATGAGGAAGAGGGAGAAGAGGAAGGAGGATGATGATGAGGGAGGACGGGGAGGAAGAGGGAGAAGATGAAAGGGGGAGGAGGAGGTGGAGAAAGATGAGGGGGAGGACGAAGAGGAGAGGGAGGAGGAGAAGGGGGAGGCGGGAGATAAGAAAGGAGGGGATGAGGACGAGGAGGGAGGTAAGAGAGGAGAGAGGAAGGAGGAAGAGGGGGAGGAGGAAGAGGGGGAGGAGGAAGAAGAGGGGAGGAAGATAAGGGTGAGGAGGAAGAGGAGGGAGGTTAGAGAGGAGGGGTGGAGGAAGACAAGGGAGGGGAGGAAGAGGGGGAGGGGAGAGACAGGGAAGGAGTTAGAAAGAATAGATAAAGAGGAGGGGAAGAGGAAGAGGAGGGGGAGATTAAGAAGGGAGTCAGGAGGCGGAGGTAAAGAGGGATGGGGGGGGGGGGGGAGCTAGAGAGGATGAAAGGAGGAAGAAGGAGGAGGTGGAAGAAGATACAGAAGAGAAGGACAAAGGGGATAAGAGTAAGGAAGAGGAAGTTAGGGAGGAGGAAGGAAGGGTGAAGATGGACAAAGAGAAAGACGAGAAAGAGGGAAAAGAGGAGAAAGAGGAGGAAGAGGGGAACAGATTTGGATGGGGAAAGAGGATAAGGAAGAGAAAGGAGATTATGCATATTTCTTTATTTTCATCTATTATCAACTTCATTATTATCATCCTCACTGTTATTATCATCGTCACAATCATTATTATCATTGTTATTGTTTTCATGTTATCATTATTGCTATCATTATCATTATACCATCACTATTTTCACTATTTTTATCATCGTTATTATCAGCATCATTAAGTATTATCATCATCATTAGCATTATTATCATTACTATTATTATTATAAGCATTATCAATTTCATTATTATCCTCATTATCAATTTCATTATTATCCTCATTATCAATATTCTTATCAATAGTATCATCATTATTCTTATTATCATTATCATTATGTTTATTATCAGTATTACTATATTATCATCATTATTATCATTACAGTTATCATTGTTAGCAATATTGTTATTAGCAATTTTATAATTATAATAGTTATTATCTTTATCATTATATCATTATCTTTATCATCATCATGTCAATTTCATAATCATCATCATAATAATAATAACAACAACAATGAAATCATCTACAATAATGATAATTATAGAAAATCAGAAAAACGAAGAAAAAG
>BOPN01004616.1:52500-62500 GCA_017312705.2 Penaeus japonicus
TGATAATGACAACATTAACAATGACAATGATAACAACAACAAGAATAACAACAACAACAAACAACAAGAATAACAACTAATCCTGTTTGCCTTAGGGAACTTTGAAAATAATACAAATAATCATAATAATCCTTAAATATTACGTTTCCAAGTCTTGCATCAGACGCGAAACCGATGTTAGGGACAGTAATGCAAAATGTTCAGTTCAGTCAACAGCTGATTTGGAAAGGTGTGTGATATCGTGCGTTAATTAATTGACCAAAGCGCTTGATTGATTTAGAGATTGATCTGGAGCCGTATGTCATTAGGGTGCGTGATTTATGGTTGACTTTGGTGAAGTCGGCGGGAAATGGGCTTGTGATGCCTATTTCGATATTAGGTGAGATAGCATATACTGTATTTAAATGTATGTATGCGTGTAAGTGTATCTATCTGTTACACACATATATGCATATATATATATATATATATATATATGTATATATATATATATATATATAGAGAGAGAGAGAGAGAGAGAGAGAGAGAGAGAGAGAGAGGATGGGATAGCTATGCAATGCCAATGAAAATGTCAATAATGATGATAAGGATAATAAAAGTAATGACAGCACTGAGAAAGTTGATACAGTACTAACACAATAACAATAACAGTAGTGATGGTGATGACAATGATGATAATGATAATGATAATAAGGATAGTAAGGATAGTAATATTATGATTATGATGACAATGATGATAAGGAGGATTACCCTAATGATAATGACAATAACGTCAATATAAGTAAAAGCAATAATAACAATGATGATTTAATAGTAATGATAATGACAAGAATAGCATCAATGATCATAAGTATCACATCGTAATAGCAAAAGTACTGATAAAAATGATAATGATAATATAAATAATAATGATAATGATTATAATATCAATAATGATGTTAACAATGATACTGATGTCAATAAAAAAAACAATAATAATAACAATAATAACACAGTAACAACAACAATATAAATGATAATAATAGCCATAAAACAATCTAAAAAAGAAAGAAAAACAAAAAGAAACGGATAAAGAAAGAAAGAAGGAAGACTAAGGTGCCCCTCTCCCTTCTCTTCTTTCCCTCTTTTAATTCCCTTTCTTCTTTCCTCCATGTACTTTTCTTCCTCTTCCCCCTCCACTCCTCTTCGCCTCCTCTTCACCTCCTCCTCTTTCTTCTTCCCTCCCGCTTATCTCCCATTCCTCCCCTTCTACTTCATCTATTAAATTCTCCCCTTCATTTCTCTCCACCCTCCATCCTCCCTTCCCCACTGTTTATCTCTTGTTATTCATCTCATTGTAAGGGTGGTTATAATGGCTGGGGGGGGGGGGGATGGGCTGGGGAGGGGGATATAGTCTCCTTCCAAACTGTCTTTCAGGTTGAAATGCAATATGCACTCGTCTGTGAGTTATTTCTATTGTTAAGATTTTTTTGAAGTAGAAAAAAAATACGTACACGGACACACACACACACACACACACACAACACACACACACACACACACAAACACACACAAATACACATGTACATTCATACGGCTTTCTCGATTATCACCTCAGAATGAAATTAATCCATTTTCTTTCTCCTCTATCACTCTGAAAATACAACAAATAAATCCAAAATATACCCATATATATTCTGACTAGCATTGGGACAGAACCAGAGGTGAATGGATAGATAATTAGCTAATGAATACATGTGCTTGAAGGTAATGAGACAGTGAAAGGCACATGTTAGACTTGAATAGATGTTAATGATATGTCATTTAGTTGATGAAGTCCTAAATGAGGACTGTGCTGTCTACCAGTGACAGTCCACGCAACATTTGACATCGAAGTTGCATATACATGTACACAACGCAATGATATTATACATATAGGATATGTATGAACATGTAAATACAGAGTAAGAACGGAATTCTCATGAATCGGGTACGAAAACATGACAGTACTTAGGTGAGGCACAAGGATCCAAAACCTTAGGAATATATTTATTTATTGGAAAGCATCTCGTCCAGAGTCCAATTCGGATTTTTAATGGTATCCGAGTTGTTATGGACTTGTAAAGTGTGTCATCTCAATGAAAATATCTGAGCAAATTTGTATTTGGCTTTAAATGAAAAAGTAATGTTCATAGCAATGTTGTATATATCGTATTGTATATAGAGTATATACACACCAAAAGACACACACACACACACACACACACACACACACACACACACACACAAACAACAACAGCAACAACAACAACACCAAAGCAAACACAGCGACGAGAATTTATCTATCTCGAGAATGTTCGCGATTGCAAAGCAGTGATATTATTCTTGTGATTAAACATCTTACTTCCGGCGCTCTCTGACAGCTACATGCATCATAATTATGGAAAGTCATGATAACCTAGATTTATTGCACATTAGCCTCCCCCTTCCCCCCATCCCCCATCCCCCTCCTTCATCCTGTCCCTCCTTAACCCCCTCCCCCTCTCTTCCTCCCTTCAGATACTCCTTCATCTTTCCTTTCTCTTTCCCTCCCTTCTCCTCCCTTTTATCTCCTTCATCCTCTTCTTCTTCTTCCATACTTCCTCCTTCCCTCTTGCTACTCCCTTTCTCTTTCCCTTCTTCCTCCCTCCTCCGTCTCTCTATCCCTCCCTCCTTCCGTTTCTCTGGCCCTTCGTCCCCTCTTCCTTCCTTCCCTATCCCCCCCCTTATATGATTAATCCTTTCCTCCTTCATCCTACTTCCTATCTGACTCCTCCCCTTTCCTTTCCCTTCCTCTCCCTTTTCTTCTTCCTTCCCTCTCTCCTTCCCCTTTTCCTCTTACTTCCCTTCTTTCCATACTCCTTCCCTCCTACCTGCCCCCTTTCCATCCCCCCCTCCCTAATTTCTTCACCCTTCCCTTTTCCTCCCCTCTTCCCATCCCTCACCCCTCTCTCTCCCCATCCTTCCCCCTCTCTCCCGTCTTCCCTCCTCTCCCCCCCTTCCCTTCCCTCTTTTCCAACCCCCTCCTCTCTCCATCATCTTCCCTCTTCCTCATTCTCCCTCCTCCTTCCCCTTCCTTCCTTCCTTTCCATCCCCCCCTCCCTCTCCTTTCATCCTTCCCCCTCTTCCTCCGTCTTCCTCCTCCTTCCCCCCCTTCCTTCCTTCTTCCATCCCCTCCTTCCTCCCATCTCATCCTTCCCTCTTCCTCATTCCTCCCTCCTCCTTCCCCCCTTCCTTCCTTCTTTCCATCCCCCCTCCCTCTCTCCTTCATCCATCCCTCTTCCTCCTTTCCTCTTCCCATCCATCTCTCCTTCACCCTTCCCTCAACTCCACCTACAAGAAGATAAGGAAGAGGAGGTGGAGAGAAGAAAGAGAAGGCCATTATATTGCACATGTTGCATATATGCATATCCGACTAGACGAGCAACCTTGTATCAATTAGTTTAAAGTATTCATTCTTATTTGCATTTTAAGGTAAATGAATTTCAACGATGAACGAAAATATTGTTCAACTCAAAGGCACATAAACGAGGATATATATTTACCTTATGTGCGTTTGAGTATGAATAAATGTCTTTATAAGTAGGGTGTTTGTCTGTAAAAAGTGTTGGGGAATGTGTGTTTATGTGTTTTTTGTGGTTGGTTGGTTATGTGTGTGTGTGTGTGTGTGTGTGTGTGTGTGTGAGAGAGAGAGAGAGAGAGAGTGTGTGTGTGTGAGTGAGTGTGTTTGCTTGTGCGTGTGTTTGTGTGTGTGTTTGCTTGAGTGTGTGCGTGTTTGTTTGAGTGTTTGTTTGGGGGGGAGGGGGATTGTTGTTTGTGTGCGTTTGTCAATATGTGATGATGTTTGTGTGTTTGTGTGTTTGTGCTTAAATGTATATAAATACCTATATTTTACACCGTAATTGCATATATCCTGTACCAGAGATGACATACCTGCAAGTAAAGCCGACTCGACAACACAGACAGATACGAAAACCGACCATCCATGCACCATAGTCAATAGAGCTCAGTGATCCTTGCCAAGTCAAGGTCTTGCAATAGACAGCAATCCGCCTCACGTTCAAGCTCAACCTCGAGAAGCCTCCAAGACGGAGAGTTTGAGTCGAGGAGAAGCTGATGGAACGACTCGCCTGTAAAAGGGTGACCTGAACGACTGTTTTAGTGACTAATAAGTCGTTTCTTTGCGGTGAGAGGGATAAGGGAGAGAGGGCGAATTAGGGAGGGAATCTATCTATCTCTCTCTCTCTCTCTCTCTCTCTCTCTCTCTCTATATATATATATATGTGTGTGTGTGTGTGTGTGTGTGTGTGTGTGTGTGTGTGTGTGTGTGTGTGTGTATGTGTGTGGGTGTGTATGTGTGTATGTGTGTGTATAGATATGCATATAATATATAAAAATATATATATATATGGGATTAAACATCTACTTCCGGCGCTCTCTGACAGCTACATGCATCATAATTATGGAAAGTCATGATAACCTAGATTTATTGCACATTAGCTCTCCCCTTCCCCATCCCCCCCCCATCCCCCTCCCATCCTGTCCCCTCCTTAACCCCCTCCCCCCTCTCTCTTCCTCCCCTTCAGATACTCCTTCATCTTTCCTCTTTTCTTTCCCCCTCCTTCCCTCCCTCCTCCCCTTTTATCTCCTTCATCCTCTTCTCTTCCATACTCTCCTCCTTCCCCTTGCTACTCCCTTTCTCTTCCCTTCTTCCTCCCTCCTCCTCCGTCCCTCTCCCTCCCTCCTTCCGTTTCTCTGGCCCTTCGTCCCCTCTTCCCACCTTCCCTATCCCCCCCCCCCTTATATGATTAATCCTTTCCTCCTTCATCCTACTTCCTATCTGACTCCTCCCCTTTTCTTTCCCTTCCTCCTCTACCTTTTCTTCATCCCTCCCTCTCTCCTTCCCCTTTTCCTCTTCCTTCCCTCCTTTCCATCCTCCTTCTCTCCCTCCTCCTTCCCTCCTACCTGCCCCCTTTCTCATCCCCCCCTCCCTCTTTTCTTCACCCTTCCCTCTTCCTCCCCTCTTCCCATCCCCACTCCCTCTCTCCTTCATCCTTCCCTCTTCCTCCGTCTTCCCTCCTCCTTCCCCCCTTCCTTCCCTCTTTCCACCCCCCTCCCTCTCTCCATCATCCTTCCCTCTTCGTCATTCCTCCCTCCTCCTTCCCCCCTTCCTTCCCTCTTTCCATCCCCCCTCCCTCTCTCCTTCATCCTTCCCTCTTCCCTCCTTTCCCTCTTTCCATCCATCTTCCTTCAATTCTTCCCTCAACTCCACCTACAAGAAGATAAGGAAGAGGAGGTGGAGAGAAGAAAGAGAAGGCCATTATATTGCACATGTTGCATATATGCATATCCGACTAGATTGATAACCTTGTATCAATTAGTTTAAAGTATTCATTCTTATTTGCATTTTAAGGTAAATGAATTTCAACGATGAACGAAAATATTGTTCAACTCAAAGGCACATAAACGAGGATATATATTTACCTTATGTGCGTTTGAGTATGAATAAATGTCTTTATAAGTAGGGTGTTTGTCTGTAAAAAGTGTTGGGGAATGTGTGTTTATGTGTTTTTTGTGGTTGGTTGGTTATGTGTGTGTGTGTGTGTGTGTGTGTGTGTGTGTGTGTGAGAGAGAGAGAGAGAGAGTGTGTGTGTGTGAGTGAGTGTGTTTGCTTGTGCGTGTGTTTGTGTGTGTGTTTGCTTGAGTGTGTGCGTGTTTGTTTGAGTGTTTGTTTGGGGGGAGGGGATTGTTGTTTGTGTGCGTTTGTCAATATGTGATGATGTTTGTGTGTTTGTGTGTTTGTGCTTAAATGTATATAAATACCTATATTTTACACCGTAATTGCATATATCCTGTACCAGAGATGACATACCTGCAAGTAAAGCCGACTCTACAACACAGACAGATACGAAAACCGACCATCCATGCACCATAGTCAATAGAGCTCAGTGATCCTTGCCAAGTCAAGGTCTTGCAATAGACAGCAATCCGCCTCACGTTCAAGCTCAACCTCGAGAAGCCTCCAAGATGGAGAGTTTGAGTCGAGGAGAAGCTTATGGAACGACTCGCCTGTAAAAGGGTGACCTGAACGACTGTTTTAGTGACTAATAAGTCGTTTCTTTGCGGTGAGAGGGATAAGGGGGAGAGGGCGAATTAGGGAGGGAATCTATTTATCTCTCTCTCTCTCTCTCTCTCTCTCTCTCTCTCTATATATATATATATATATATATATATATATATATGTGTGTGTGTGTGTGTGTGTGTGTGTGTGTGTGTGTGTGTGTGTATTTGTGTGTGTTGTGTGTGTGTATGATTTGTGTGTGTTGTGCGTGTGTGTAGGTGTGTGTGTGTGTGCATATAGACTCACACATTTATAAGTTTGTATGTATGTATTCATGTCGATGATATAGATAATGAGTAAGTTACCAGATAAACATAAAAGAAAATCAAGACAAGAAAAAAAAAAAATAAATAAAACGGACCAATATCAGAATAAAAACAGACAAACAAACAAACAAACAAAAAAAACGAAACAAAACAAAACAAAATAAAAACAAAAAGTCTAGAAAGTAATGAAAAACCCTCCCCTGAAAGAAAAGGATACAAACTTCCCGAGACAACAAACACAATTGCTTCATGGTTCCTCCCCCCTATTGCAATCTGACCTCCCCCTCCCCTCCCCCCTCCCCCTCCCCCACCCTTCTTAAACCCTTTCCTATCTCTCCCTCTCCCCCTCCTCTACCCCCTCCCTCCCCCACCCTTCTTAAACCCTTTCCTATCTCTCCCTCTCCCCCTCCCTCCCCCACCCTTCTTAAACCCTTTCCTATCTCTCCCTCTCTCCCCCTCCCTCCCCCACCCTTCTTAAACCCTTTCATATCTCTCCCTCTCCCCTCCCCCCCCTTCTTAAACCCTTTCCTATCTCCTCCCTCTCCCCTCCTTCACCCCCTCCCTCCCCCACCCTTCTTAACCCCTTTCCTATCTCTCTCCCTCTCCTCCCCCCTCCCCCTCCCCCACTCTTCTTAAACCTCTTTTCCTATCTTCCTCTCCCTCCCTCTCCCCTCCCCCACCCTTCTTACACCCTTTCCTATCTCTCCCTCTCCCTCCCCCCCTCCCCCTTCCCCACCCTTCTACACTCTTTCCTATCTCTCCTCTCCCCTCCCCCACCCTTCTACACTCCTTCTCTATCTTCTCCCCTCTCCCCCCTCCTCTACCCCCCGCCTCCCTACCCTTCTTAAACTCCTTTTCCTCTCCCTTCCTCCCCCCTCCTCTACCCCCTGCCTCCCCTACCCTTCTTAAACCCTTTCCTATCTCTCCCTCTCCCCCTCCCTAACCCCTCCCCCTTCTTAAACCCTTTCCTATTCTCTCCTCTCCTCCCCCTCCCTCCCCCACCCTTCTTAAACCCTTTCCTATCTCTCCCTCTCCCCTCCCTCCCCACCCTTCTTAAACCCATTCCTATATCTCCTCTCCTCAAATCCCCCTCCCTCCCCCACCCTTCTGAGATCCTTTCCTATCTCTCCCTCTCCCCCTCCCCTTCCCCACCACCATCTTTCCCACTTCACTATTTTTTTTTCATAAAAGCCATTTCTTTCCCCTCCTCACCCCCTCCCTTCCCCTTCTGTAGTTCTTACACTACGTCTCCCCCCCCCCCTTCATCTCCGTCCCCTCACCCCCCCTCCCCCTTTTTCAACATATCCCCTCTAACTCATCTTCTTTCAGATCCTTCCCCCCCCTCCCCCCTCCTCTTGACTCCCACTCCACCATTCCCTTCCTCCCCTCTTAATCCTCCCCCTCCCCCCCCTACCCCCTTAATCCATCCCCTCTCCAACCCTAACCTCCCTCCCTCCCCCTACTACCCCTATTAACCCTTCTCCCCCCCCTCCCCATTGCAAACCACAATGGGGCTTAGTCCTTGGAAAGCAATTTATAAGGGCAGTATATTGCACTGCACAATGCTAGCAACATTAGCATACGGAGTAAGCGAGTACTTGACTCTCCTCTATTTAAGCCCTCCCCCCAACCCTTTCTTTTTTTTCACCCTTCTTCCACCCCCACCCCCCTTTCCTTCCCCTGTTCTTTTCAACCCCCCACACCTCCCCTCCCATCTTTCTTTTTCTTTAAGACGTTTTTTTTCTTTTTCTTTTTCTGATTTTTTTTTCTCCTTGTTTCTTTTTTTTCTCTTTGTTCTGCTCTCCTTTGGATATTACATAAATATACTATTGATGATGGTTATGATATTAAAGACAATGAAAATATAATGATAAAGATGATTATGCACTCATCACTCATATAAAAGTGATGATGAAAGGAACAATAAAGATGATTATGATAATAGTATTTCTTATGATAATGATCATGATAAAAGTGTTTCTAATAATGATGATCATGATATTTGTGATAATGTTGATGGTGATAATACGAATAGCTATTATGACATACACACACACACACACACACACGCACACACACACACACACACACACACACGCAGACACACACACACTAACACACACACACAAACACACTCAGATGCGCACAAACACAAACAAAAACAAACATACACCCACACAAAAACACATAAATATATAGCTGCGTATGTATATAATTATCCATCTACATATATACTGTGTAAGTTATATAATAATATATTTAGTTATGTGCACGTACGTATATATGTATGTTCACATGTATAAATATTCTTGTCACAAAAAGAACATGTAATAAGACACCATGCAATTGAACACAATAGGCTAAAATGCAACATGGTTTTGCACAACGTAACATATCATCACATGATCTTGAGAGACATATAGATGACACAATTGAGATAGCGAAGCGGAGGAGGCGAGACCCAGCCAAAGGCGTTTATCTCTTAGTTGAAGAATCAAGGGCTATATAAAGCCTCTTGCACGACCTTCATACCCTTATGCTCTCTGAGTCCGTCATGGCGTCTATTGTTTTCCAAATATGGAGGGAGCCGCCAGCGGAGACACGTCGCAGAATGACATAGTATGTGCACGCATGTATATTCATACGTATACATACTCGTGGTCTCTGTGTCTGTATGTCTCTTCTTCCCTCTCTCTCTCTCTCTCTCCCTTTATTTTTTTCTCTCTCTTTCTCTTCCTCTTTCTCTCTCTCTCTTTCTCACTCTCTCTCTCTCTTCCTCTCTCTTTATTTTTTTCCTCTCTCTCTCTTCCTCTTTCTCACTCTCTCTTCCTCTTTCTCTCTCTCTCTCTCTCTCTCTTTCTTTCTTTTTTCTCTCTCTCTTCCTATTTCTATCTCTCTCTTTCTCCCTCTCTCCCTCTCTCTTCCTCTTTCTCTCTCTCTCTCTCTATATATCTGTTGGTATATCTTCCTATATCTATACGTTTCTATCTATCTATCTATCTAAACTTTTCATGTATATGTATGTATGTATGTATGTATGTATGCATGTATGTAT
Organism: Penaeus japonicus; assembly: GCA_017312705.2. Lineage (NCBI taxonomy): Eukaryota > Metazoa > Arthropoda > Malacostraca > Decapoda > Penaeidae > Penaeus > Penaeus japonicus. Next base: position 61,961 of record BOPN01004616.1, read on the forward strand.
CTTTATATATTAAGAAAGACACGCTACATAGGAAAAATGCACACACGGGTAATGACATATGACGGGCAACTTGCAAGAGCAAAGTAGATGACACATATTTTTCAAAATTGAGTCGTCACTTGCACAGGACTGGTAAGGTTTTGTAAAGAAAGAAAAATTGCGGTTTTATTGAGCAGTTGAATGGCCACTTACAAAACATTTGCACATACGACATGCACACATTTTTAGAATGTGTGAGAGAGAGAGAGAGAGAGAGAGAGAGAGAGAGAGAGAGAGAGAGAGAGAGAGAGAGAGAGAGAGAGAGAGAGAGAGAGAGAGAGAGAGAGAGAGAGAGAGAGAGAGAGAGAGAGAGAGAGAGAGAGAGAGAGAGAGAAAGAGAGAGAGAGGGAGGAGAAAAAAAAAGAGAACGAAGAGAAAGAGAAAGAGAAAGAGAGAGAGAGAGAAGACAATCAAAAGCAAAAAAGCAACAACACTCCCCCAACCAGGATGCGCTCCTCGTGGACGTAACACATTCATTGTTGCCTTCTCAACAAGTCAACG
>BOPN01004616.1:70000-80000 GCA_017312705.2 Penaeus japonicus
TCTCAATTTCACACTATTTTTCTCAAACAATTTTTCCACTCTTAGTAACCCATTTTTCCCTCAGATTTTTTTTTCTCAATGTGTGTGTAACGGAGGTATCTTTCTCGCATTATATGTTTAATCAATGATAGAATTCTTATTTATTTTTTTCTTATTTATTGTCATAATTTCGATGTTTATTTATTTCCATTCTTTTTCCAGATATTTCTTTTGATTATTTCTTTTTCAGACATTTATTTCAAAGTGCATGATTTTTATTAATTCATATTAAGTATCTAAATCTAATATCAATCTAAATTAGTTCGTATTTGGTCTATTTAAAATCGTCTCATTTAAATGGCAAATTCGAATTTTATTCATTTTTCATGTATCATATACATTAGTTAAGCTTAACTTCGCCGGTCAAACGCAGCGTAAAACGAAGTTCAAAGCCAAGAGATGCTCAAGGGTTGCATAAGACGTTTGCACTTGCTGCGAGCCAATTATCCAATTGCAGATTGATCGAAGTAATCTCAATTCGGATCAGAACCTCATTTTTATCATTATTATTCACATATGTCTAGTGCGATTTCATACTTTTTTGCTTAAGCTTAACTTCGCTGGTCAAACGCAGATTAGCGTAAAACGTGTTCCTAAATACAGCCACAGACGCTAAGGGTTGCCATAAGACGTTTGTACATGCAGCGATCACTATCTGACGGATCAGTTATTACACAGAATATTCTGACTCGGATTAGTTTCATCATCATTATCATTATCTGTACGATTATTTGCTTAGGTGTAGTGCGAATCTTTCATAATTTATTGATTTTATTGTACCAGCTAAATATTATGAAACTATTAACAATATCTTAATTTCAGTAACGTTTCATTTTTCATATGTATTTTAATAAGAATATTTATATGTATATTTGGAATTACTTTAAAAGAATTTTTACTAGGTCATTTCGTACTCTAGCAGGTCATTCGTGGTCATTCAGGACCTCACTAAAGTAAAATGTTACATTGCGATGACCAGACGTGTCTATCAAAACGAATGTGCTGATTCAACGATCTACATATAAATACTTTTTGTAATATATATATATATATATATATATGTATATATATATATGTATATATATATATATATATGTATATATATATATATATATATATATATATATATATGTATATATATATATATATATATATATATATATATATATATATATATATATATATATATATATATATATATATATTAATATATATATATATTCGTCTGTATTTTCTCGTTTGTTACAGATTTTATTTTTTTCTCCCTTAGTATATTACTTCATCTATATTCATATTATCATTCTAATTTCATCATTATTGTTTTACTATAGTGACGTATTGTTTTATCGTAATTGTAATTGTAATCGTAATTGCAAATCGAATTGTTTTTATTTTATCCATTTAATATAGCCTTTTATCATTTATGTATAATGCGATTTATTACCTTTTGCGAAATACACACATAACTCACTACAGATACACCATCCACCCTTCGCACTTTTGCATTAACCATTCTTATCTTTCTGTTCACAAACACACTTTGACACTACAACTAGATTGTCATGGCATAAAAAAATTATTCATAACCCTGTAGGACGATGTGTGCCACCCATAATATTTCTTTTATCGCCCTTGTTTTGTTGAACGTTAAATGGATAGTTCCTTGTTTTATTTTTCTCACTTCAACCATATCTTTCTACTAATCCCTCCTCTCCCAATCACCTATCTGACTGATTTGTATGTTGATGACTAAAAACTTTCATAATGATAATGCTTTTGGACTTTGTTTTAATTTTCATACACTCATTCATTATCTTTACCTATCTTGGCTTATTGGCATCGCCTCTGTTAAGAAAATTAACCACTTGAGGACAAGATTCGGTTTTTCATTCCATTTACCCAGTCTCGGCCTACCACAGCCCACCTCAACGAGGATGAGACTCGGGTGCTTCTTTCATTAATCACAACGACCGCCAAACCGGTCAGTTATTTTATAGTTATTCCGGGCCAGCCCCGATGTTTGTCCGAGAGAGCCACGACGGTCTCACGAGAAGACGTCCATTGTACCGACCTGTAATACGGTCCACTGCGCAGCTCCGGCAGTTTTTCGGCTAACAGAGCCATAAGTATTGCTCCCAGTAGCAAATTGGCCTAGCGCAAGGTTACGTTAAGAAGAAGAGATACGCCAGCACGGCGACGTTTTTCGGCCAAGCAGCCGCGCCTCCCTTGGAGAACTCATTCTCGGGTAAGGTGACGACCATATCATGGTCACATTAGTAAATACTGATATATGGAACTTTCATGTGTTAATGATACGTTTTAATTCTTTTACTTTCAGATGTCTTAGAATGTCGCACATGAGCAGTGAATTCCTTTTGTTTTGTGATTCTATTTCTTCTTAAACTGGATATTAACTTCCCTCCATATTCCAGGCCTCTCATCACAATTCAAAACATCATGTGCATTCTCTGAAATCCAACTTGGTATACCCATATCTACTTTTTATATAAAGTATGCTCACTCTTCATTTTTCAGAACTATTACAGCCAAGGTCACGTGATTTCAATTATCTTGACATTGTATTGGAATAGGTTTCCATCTTCCCTGAATATGTTCAATAATTTTCTTTATCAAGTTTATTCCACCAACATATTCTGATGTTACAATCGTTGCAATGGAATCCATGTCTCCCTTAGTACTCTTTAACAGAATTGCAAAGATTGGCTACCATCTTGTTACTTACTTGACCCATTCTGCACCGCAATCTACGTATTTCCTGTCGAATGTGTCGGTTAAACTACATGCCACATCATCTGTCGACGTGACGCAGAGAGGAACAAACAAGTTAAGTTAATTATCCTTACTTCAGTTATCTCTAAATAATATTTTGATATATGTATATACATGCAATATCTATAAGTCTCTACCTCCCACACTACTATTTTGGTACTGCCAATCATGAATGCAATTGTTATGTATGACTTCATTCTAGGTTTGCAAGTTGAAGACGATTCCATCAGAACGGCTTGGCAAACCAGCCTTGTCAACCCTGATGTCTCGACGCCGCCATCTTGAGGACCAGCGCACCTTTGCAACCGCATGGGTTTCGTTGCACAATCAAGATGTTTGTCCACTCGGAGTGTTGAATCTTCATACTACATTGAAAGAGGGTTATAGTAAAATGCGTATACTATTTCTCTTATTCCTTGTTTTGAGCTTTTGCTCATGCATGCCCAATATTTTGATCCTGTATATCTTTGCAAGTCGAGGACGACTTGGTCAGGAGGTGACCGAGCGTTGTGAGAATTATATAGAATGCTATATATATACAATATCAAATACAACAAATAAATCATATGCAAATACCAGACGAACATCACACTAGTGAGGCAATCGCTGGGTCAGGTCAGGTCAACTTTGATTGATAGGTACTTCCCAAGTACCTTAGACCCTCAAAATGAGCTTAATTCCTCGATTGCCACGCCCCTTACATTCCAGACAAATCTTCCCATGTAACTACCGTTGGGGACGTCGGATGGTGAACTCTTCCATATAAGTACAGATGTTGAACATACCGACAGACCGGGAACGACTACGCTACCGTTGAGCACTTTCAGAGAGAAAGCGAGAGAGAGAGAGAGAGAGAGAGAGAGAGAGAGAGAGAGAGAGAGAGAGAGAGAGAGAGAGAGAGAGAGAGAGAGAGAGAGAGAGAGAGAGAGAGAGCGAGAGAGAGAGAGTGAGATAGACAGAGAGAGAGAGAAACTCACCCCAGCCACCCTCCTCTCGCCACATATATATGCAAACGCTACACAAACACGAAGAAAACTGTGTCAATATCTTAAACTAATATTAGACATTTGACTTTTAGGTGCAGTCAAAGGAAAAGAAAATGACGTTCTGTTCCTTTGTGTGCGTGCGTGTGCGTGTGTGAGTGTGTGTGTGTGTGTGTGTGTATGTATGTATGTGTATGTGTGTGTGTGTGTGTGTATGTGTGTGTGTGTGTATGTGTGTGTGTGTGTGTGTGTGTGTGTGTGTGTGTTTGCCTGTGAGTGTGTGTGTCTGATTGCCCTTTGTTATTGATGTTTTTGTTGCCGTTTTTTCCATATACATATTTTGTTCACCAAAAAACTACTTTTTCGAATCAGTTCCCTCGAGGGAATTGAATAATACAATCTGCATTTTTTATCAGAAAAGGAAAAGTTTCTTTTTGTTTTGTTTTTCCTTTGTGTTCTAGAAGTGGAGGAGAGGAAGAGAAGGCGAAAAGGAAGAAGACATACTGATGACATAATACTAATAATGATGATGATGATGATGATGAGAATGATAAGGACGATGGTAATAGTGATAAAAATTTAATTATCATAAGAGAATTAATAATTATGAGGAGAGAAATAACAAATAGAATGATGATGAAAATAGAGATAATGATAATAATAATCATAACAAAGACGAATATGATAAAAAACAGTAATAACAATAATAAAAATTACAATAAAACAAGATAATGATAATAATTATAATAATGCTAATGACCATAATAAAGATAATAATAACCGTAAGAATAACAAATATTAGTAATGATAACAACAAAAACAGTCAAAATAATGATAATGATAAAACAAAATAATAATGATGGTAAAATGGTATAATGATGACAGAGAAGGGATAACATAGTGGTATTAATACAGGTTAATACAGGCAAGCTACAGTTATCTTATCTCTCCTACAGACGAATGACAGACAAATCCAATGAGGGGGAGGAGGGGGAGTGGGAGGGGGTGGGGGTCGTGATCCAATTTCACGTGTGACTTCCTTAAAGGGGTCGTCTTCCCCCGACCCCCCCCCTTTATACCCATATCCTTCTTCTCCTTCTTCCTCTCCCTCTGCCTCTGTTATCTCTTCTTCTTCTCTTCTTCTCCCTTTTCAACCCTTATTTTATCGCTCTTCTCCCTCCCTTTCCTTCTTCTTTTCTCCTCTATCCCTCCTTTTCTCTCTTACTATATTTTTTCTTTACAAACTTCCCTCTCCCCTTATTCTTTCGCTTTCTTTTCTCTCTTCTTTCTCCCCCTTTTTCCCCTCTTTCCTGAATTTCTCAACTAAGCCCTCTCTTTCCCTCCCTTATCTCTCTCCTTCTCTCCCACCCAGGGACCTCCCCCCCCCAACACACACACACTCGCTTGTGTATATAGGACAGAAGATGGAATAATGGGCGGGCGGGGCTGATAGTCTGAGTGGTGTGGGTGATAGCGGGGTGTATTTGCGTGCGTTGGGGGGGTGGTGTGGGATGGATATCAGAAGGTGTGTTTGTTGGGGGGAGGAGGGGGGTGGGGGGTGCAAGATTATGCCTTTTCTGTTATGTTGCGAAGGGAAAGTTAGGGAGGTTGTAAAAGTTCGTCTTTTTTTAAGGTTCGAAATGGGTGAATAGGATTTTGTACACACACATACACAGGTACACACAGGAACACAAACAAACACAGGCACACACACACATACACACACGTATACCGCCCCCCCCCCCCACCACCCCTTCCCACACGTGTCCTTAAACACACACATACACACATTCACAAACACACAACCACAAACAAGCAAACAAACAAACACACTCTACTAAACTTCACTCACTCTAGATACAAGATAAGTCTCCATTAATCCAAACACCTCACCATATGTTCCTAACAATACTTCACCATTACCTAAACCCCCATCAGTAGCACAGCGTTGGTCAAACATCACACCCCATTTGACTCACGTAGTCTGTCTGACCCCACTAATGCTCCGACTTTTACACCAGATAATACCATTGCTCAAACTTCTATACCAGACCCCATCAATGCCCCAACTTCTATGACAGACCCCATCAGGGCCTTAACTGCTGCACCAGACCCCAACAAAGCCCCAACTTATACAACAGACCCCATCCATGCCCAAACTTATACACCAGGCCCAAAAATACCCAAACTTTCACGACAGACCCCAACAATGTCCCAAATTTTACAACAGACCCCACCAATGCCCCAGCTTCTACAACAGACCCCAACAATGCCCCAGACCCTTCTGCACCCTTAACAATGCCCAAACTTCTAAAACAGACCTAATACCTGCACTTATATAGCAGACCCCACCGATGCCCCAACAATGCCCCGACTTCTATACCAGACCCCACCAATGCACCATTTCCACACCCCGACACTACCAGACCCCAAAAGCCAACGTACCTCACCCACCACCCACCTCCAACCAAGATCGCCCACTATCTTCATCTCCACTAACCCCTCCCCCATCCCTCCTCCCCACTATTCCCCAATATCCCCCTCTCCTGTCTCCCCAAGAGCCTCCCCTTTTCCCCAAGCGACCAAGTGTATAGCACTGTGATCTGAACTAAGTTTTCCTTCGCATGTAAACCGCCCACGAAGTTAAGTTTGCTTCTTGGCGTTACAGACTTTGCTATTCTGGTTCTCAAACTTCCCCCGTCCCTCCGCTGCTCTCCTCTTTGCATACATACATACATACATACATACATACATACATACACACACACACACACACACACACACACATATATATATATATATATATATATATATATATATATATATATATATATATATATATATATATATATATACATATATATATATATATATATATATATATATATATATATATATATATATATATATATATATATAGAGAGAGAGATAGATAGATATATAGATATATTTTTTTGCTTTGTATCTAATCTCTCTGTTTTCTCTCTTATTTCCTTCTTCTTCTTTGTTTCTTCGTCTCTATTGTTTTTCTTTCTCTTTCTCCACTCTTTCCTTCACCCTCTTCCATCTATCCTTTCCCACCTCCCCTCCTTCCCCTTACATCACCATCACCCTCTATTCCTCTCTATCCCCCCTCTTCTCTGCCCTTTCATATATCCTCACTCAATCTCCCCACTTCTCTTTCTAATCCCCCTTCTCTCCAATTCCCCTTTCGCCCCTGAAGGACTTGAGCGCATTCAGTATAAATCATGCAATGGAGGAAATCAGAAATGCACATAATCTTATGAGTGGGGATTGAGAGGGATGGAGGGGGGGGAGGGATGAGGGGGGAAGGGGGAGAGAGGGGACAGGGGGGAGATGGTGAAGGGATTGAGTAGGGAGAGGGTGCGGGGGGAAGGGGGGACAGGGGGGAGATGGTGAGGGGGAGGGAAGGGAGAGGGTGCGGGGGGAGGGGGGGGAAGGGAGAGGGGGGGCTATGGTGAAGGGAATGGGGGAGAGGGGGGCGATGGTAAGGGGGATGGGGGAGAGGATGGGGAAGGGAGAGGAAAAATGGAGGGCGAGGGGAAATGGACAGGGAAGGGAGAGAGGAGGGAGATGGTGATGGAGGGGTAAGGAAGGGGAAGAAGGGGATAGTGAGGGGGGGAGGGAGGAAGGAAAAGGGTGAAGGAAAAACGGGTGTGGGAGAGGAGGGGTAAAGAATGAAGGAGGGTGTGGAAGGAGAGGATGCTAATGCCAGGGGGGGGGGGAGGCGTAGATCAAGTGAGGGAGGGAAGGAAGGAGGAAGGAGGGAGTGGAGGCAGTGGAGGGAAGCGGAAGAAGAAGGGAGAGGAGGCGGGAAAGAAGAAATTGAGTATGTGTGTATGTGTGTGTGTGTGTGTGCGTGTGTGTGTGCGTGTGTACGTGAGTGTGTATATATGTGTGTGTGTGTGTGTGTGAGTGTGTGCGCGTGTGTACGTGTGCTTATATGAATACATGCGTGTGTGTCTATTAGAAAAACAACAACAACAACACATAACAGAGTACATTACACGGAATAAAATAATAATAACATCTACCTGTCTAGCTATAACCGCAAATCAACAACAGATGGATATTGCCAATACACATTGACTTAACCCCCCCCCCCCGTCTCAAACTAATCGTCCTCATAGAATCAAGAATCAAAAACATTCAATCCATAAACCCAATAGGACTCATGACACCGTTTTTGTAAAAGAGAGAGAGAGATCTGTCGTCGTTCTTATAAGGAAATCCATCACCTTACAAGAACACCAACACTAAATCCTCTGTCCTCGGCAGGCCGTCACCGCGAGAGAGAGTAATGACGTCATAATTTAGGCGGTATGATCGCTGAGGCGGGAAAAGGAAAGGGCGGGAAAAAAAGAGGAAGAGAGAGAGGCGACATATATCAACGTCTCTTTATAAGAACCGCCTTCTCCAGACTTGTGGGATCCACGAACGGAAACTCCTGCATGCGAGGAACTGTGGCTATGAAAAAAAACAATAAAGAAGAAAAATAGAGAGAGAGAGAGAAAGAGAAAGAGGCGTCGACGGGATGACAATGAGGTTATTATTCCCCGTTGACACCGACGAAGAACCCGACGGAGAACAATGGCGGCCCGGATTCTCTTTGCACGAACGCAAACAAACCGCCTCTCGGATCGATCTGGATACAGGCGAAACGAGGACGGTTATGGGCGTCTGCAAGACCACAACACTCAAACGCCCATTTCTCTCTATATATCTCTCTTTCTGTCTATCTATCTATCTATCTTTCTCTCTCTTTAAGAGATTATGTCTTCCCACGCCCACAAGGATTCGTGCGTGGCTAACCGAATTCTCCTCGCCCCGCCTACGCTGGCTGTGACGTCGCCATGACATGCAGGCGGATATGTTGCGGATTTGTCTGGATTCGTCTTAGACGAACGCACTTTTGGCACCTATTTCATCTTCATTATTTTCTCTTGCAATGTAACAACATGTTCAATTGTAAGACCACAGGAAAGATATATATACGATAATTCAACCATAATATTGATAATAACAACAACGAACATGATATGTGATGATGATGATAATAATAACATCAAAATAGATGCTACTAAAAGGCCATCCATGATCATAATTATTATGATATGATGTGAAAGATAATGACACCGATGATGAGAATACGAAGAGGAAGTGGCAGAAAAGAAAGAAGAATTGCAAAGAATGATAATAGAAAAAAAAATGATGATAATGATTATAGTGATATTGATGATACCAATAATGATAAGAACGATGATAATAAAAATAAGAGTGATAATTATGATGATGATAGTGATAACGATGATGATAATAGCGATAAGAATAATGACGATGATGACGATGGTGATTGTAAAAATAAGAATAATAACAGTAATGATGATGGTGATGCTATTGATGGTAATGATAACGATAAGAATAATAATGACAATAAAATTATCATGATAACGGAAGCATGATAATCATAATCTAAATAATAACATTAATAAAAAATAACAATAATCATCATTGTTATGAAACGAACTCATAGTCAGGGAATTGAGACCAACATTTTGCAAAGAGCATTAGAGCGAGGTCAGAGGTTACGCTTGGGGACGTGTGTGACCCTGACCCGAGGGGAATCTGACCTTACTCTGCATGACCTTTTGATAAATGGTAAGTCATGCGGAATCATGATGTAACGATTAAGCTTATGGTTGCATGATGTGCTTATGCATTCATATATTCAAACTAACAAGGACGCAGGCACACACACACACACACGGAAATGCATACACACACACTCAGTGAAACACTAGCACACACACACATACAGATGTACACATATACACACAGGCACACACACACACCCAAATACACGTACAAACACACTTTACTGGCAGACACCCAACACACCAACCCCTCCTACACACACACACACACACACACACACACAAACACTAACACACACACACCTACTCACACACTTTACTAGCACACATACACGAAACTCGGCAAACCCGCCCACCCACACACTCGTTATAATCATTCTTCACACAGAAACACAATTACAGAGCACCCGCACCCTCGGGTAGATGCCTTAAGAATTCAACAAACTGGAAGGATATCATATATATATATTTTTTATGTTTTATTTTCAATTTTTTTACTTCATGATCATGATA
>BOPN01004616.1:87500-92500 GCA_017312705.2 Penaeus japonicus
ACGACAAAAACACATAAACAAAACAAGCAAATAAAGTAAAAAACAAAAAAAGGAAAAAAACAAGCAAAAAAAAAAAAAAACATACGGTCCCTCCTCCAGCCAAGACACGATTACGATGAAAAAAAAAAGAAAAAGAAGAAGAAGAAGAAGAAGAAAAAAAAAAAACAGACAAGATACAACAACAACAACAACAAAAAACAAACAAACACAGAAACAAAACAAACAAACAAACAAAGCAAAAAACAAAAACAAAAGAAAAAACAAGCAGTAATAGAAAAAAACAAAAAAAACAAAGCCATTCGGTCCCTCCTTCAGCCAAGACACGACTACGATGTGAGAGGAAAAAAGAAAAAAAAAAATTATACTGTTGAGAAGCAAGAACAAGTGTCCCAATTTGCAAAGGGCTTCCGACCCTGGGAGAATCCTCTTCGTTAAGGACATGTCTTTATCTCTCCCTTAATTCTGTCTCCTTAAAGTCCGTCTTTCGGAAGAAAAAAGAAAAAAATGAAAAAAAAGAAAATAGCAAGACGTGCCTTGTATGTTCGGGGTTAAATGGGGTGGTTTGGAGGAGGTGAAGGGGTGGGGGAGGGGAGGTGAGAGGGGATAGAGGGGAGTAGAAGGGAGGAGGTGGAAGGATGGAGGAAGGGGAGTAGGAGGGAAGGAAGGAGGAGGGGGAGGGGAGGGAAGAAAGGAGGAGGGGGAGGGGAGAAAAGGAAGGAGGAGGTGAGGTGGAAGGAAGGAGGAGGGGAGTAGGAGGGAAGGAAGGAGGAAGGGGAATAGGAGGGAATGAAGGAGGAGGGGGAGGGGAGTAGAAGGGAGAAGGAGGGGGAGGGGAGAGAAGGAAGGAGGAGGGGGAGTAGAAGGGAGGAGGTGGAAGGATGGAGGAGGGGGAGTAGGAGGGAAGGAAGGAGTATGTGGAGGGGAGGGAAGGAAGGAGGAGGGGGAGTAGGAGGGAAGGAAGGAGGAAGAGGAATAGGAGGGAAGGAAGGAGGAGGGGGAGGGGATTAGAAGGGAGAAGGAGGGGGAGGGGAGGGAAGGAAGGAGGAGGGGGAGGGAAGGGGAGGGGAGGGGAGGAAGGAGGAGCAGAGAGAGTGGGGGAAACGGGGTGGGTTAAAGAATGAGAGAGCGAGAAGGGAGGTGAGAGAGAGAATGAGAAGCTATCTAGCTATCTACCTAGATATATAAAAATAGGATGAAAGGCTGATGAGAGGGGCAGAAAGAGAAAGGGGAGAAAGAAAAAGAGAAAGATAGATATAGAGAGAGAGACAGGAGGGGTGAGTAAGAGAAAGAGAGCGAGAGAGAAAGAGAGAGTCAAACCCGCTACTAGAAGGAAGGAGAGAGAGAGAGAGAGAGAGAGAGAGAGAGAGAGAGAGAGAGAGAGAGAGAGAGAGAGAGAGAGAGAGAGAGAGAGAGAGAGAGAGAGAGAGAGAGAGAGAGAGAGAGAGAGAGAGAGAGAGAGAGAGAGAGAGAGAAAGAGCGAGAGAGAAAGAGAGAGAATGAGAGAGAAAGAGAAAGAGCGAGAGAGAAAGAGAGAGTCAAGCAGAGCTGTAAATGTGCAATAACACTTATAGTAATGAGAGCAATAAAGATGATTCCAAGTTATCCAAATACTCCTAAAAAGTAATAAAAAGTATTAATCATAATACTATGATAATTAGTCTTTTACTGGCAGACTTCATACAAACATTCACTCTATCATACTTTCTGCCATAACTCCTTAGAATTTGAAAAGCCACCAGTAAGGGCAAATGTTTTATATTTGTTTACAATTACAACAAATGAAAAAGGAAAGTTCATATTAATTTATACTGAATTGTTTATTATATGTTGATTTTCCCCCGCTTGTCCCCCTCTCTCTTAAGATAACGAATGTTCATATTAGAGATAATGTGTAATGATTGAGAAACTGTTGAATATCGGAACTAATAGAAATATATGAGGGAAATATAAAGTGTGAGGGAAAGATTAAAAGGGGAAAAATAGACTCTGGATTTTCGTAGAATATTCGTAATAACGTTTTAAGATCAATTAATCAATTATAAAAAAAAAAATCTTTTTTTTCTTACTTTTAGAAATACCTTATAATCACAGCCATATGCTATGTGGTATTCTCTTTCCTTCTCTCTCTCTCTGTTTCTTTAATGCTTCCTTTATGACTTTATAAATTTGAATAAGAGAGAGAGAGAGAGAGAGAGAGAGAGAGAGAGAGAGAGAGAGAGAGAGAGAGAGAGAGAGAGGAGACCTACTGACAAACAGAGAAAGGGAGAGAGACAGAGAGAAAATCAGATACAGAACTCGGCGAAAATGCAACTTGACATTGCTGGGACATCCACATATTTCACAAAGACAAGTACTGACACTTACTGTCTTCTGCGCTCAAGCCTCTTTCTTTTCAAGTGACGTAGATACATGACCTCACTTTGGGTTGAAGAAAACACCAAGGTAAAAAATGAAATAGGTATGTGCATTATATCATTGTGTATTTATGTGTGTGCCGGTAATAATGCTTGTGCTGAAACATGTTAAAAACTCATGATCCCACGGTATTTTTTTTTTTTTTTTTATCATATACATGATTTGGATACAAAGGACGGAAAGAGAGAAAGAGAGGGAGAGAACGAGAGAGAGCGTCTAACCCACTAGCTGCCAGCAGTGTAACCCGCTAGCTTCGTCCGTTGTAACCCGGTGGGAAAGACAGACGTTTATGTACCACGGTCTTTCTTGGTGGAATCGGTAAACACAATTGCCCTCCAGCCAGAGGCCGGAGTTCAGAGCTGTACACTCTACCTGTCTGTGTCCTTCTCTCTCTGTGCCGCGGGTTCCTCCTGTGTCCTTCTTAAGTATGACTCTGTAATCACTTTCTATCCCTCAAGGCTTCAGCTAGCAAACACAGCTGCTAAGGGCCGATGCCTAGTTAGAGGCGGAAGCGGACGCAGGAAGCAGGAAACATCAGGCCAAGACTGCACATAACAATTAACTGATACAACAAGTTCGATCATGATATGCAATATCAGTGCCTTACAGAGAGAGCGAGAGACAGAAAGAAAGAGAGAGAGAGAGAGAGAGAGAGAGAGAGAGAGAGAGAGAGAGAGAGAGAGAGAGAGAGAGAGAGAGAGAGAGAGAGAGAGAGAGGAGAGAGAGAGAGAGAGAGAGAGAGAGAGAGAGAGAGAGAGAGAGAGAGAGAGAGAGAGAGAGAGAGAGAGACAGAGAGAGAGAGAGAGAGAGAGAGAGAGAAGAGAGAGAGAGAGAGAGAGAGAGAGAGAGAGAGAGAGAGAGAGAGAGAGAGAGAGAGAGAGAGAGAGAGAGAGAGAGAGAGAGAGAGAGAGAGAGAGACACAGAGAGAGACAGAGAGAGAAATCAAAGAAAAGAGAGGGAGAAGGGAAAATGGAAAGGAAAAGAATGAACATACCAGAAAGAGAGAAAAAAAAGAAAAGAAAAAAAAAATCATACAGAGAGAGAATGAAACCACGAAAAAGAAACCCAACTTGCGCAAAACCATGATATTTACCCAAGATAAGAGTACCCAGCTGAAACCCGAGCAAACACCATCTCGAACTGTGGTCGACGCATAGAAAACGAGGAGCGGTATCTCAGAAGTAAACCGATAGCGAAATATCTCTTTATTGTTTGTGTTGTTTGACGAGTAAAGTTTCGGGGCTCTGTGTGTGTGTGTTTGTTTGTGTGTGTGTGTGTGAGTGTGTGTGTGTGTTTGTGTGTGTGTGTGTGTGTGTGTGTGTGAATCTATGAGCGTGTTAGTGTTACATTTTTGTGTAGTTTTACGAGAAAAGTTTTTTGGTTTGGAGTATTGGTATAGTGAATGTGGTGGAGTTGGAGATGGTGAGTTATTGGTGTTGTTATTTTGGAAATGATAAGATGAGGGGGAGATGGAAATGCACAATACAAGAGTTAATGCTCACACTCGCACACAGATGTAGACTTACCAGAGAAATAGATAGATAGATGGAGAGAGAAGGGAAGAAAGAGAGAGAGATATAAATAGAGAGATATAGAGAGAGATAGAGTGAGTGAGTGAGAGAGAGAGAGAGAGAGAGAGATAGAGAGAGAGAGAGAAAGAGAAAGAGACAGAGAGAAAGAGAGAGTGGGTGATATAGATAGACAGATAGAGAGAGAGAGAAAGAGCGAGAGAGAGAGAGAATTTACTCTAGCTGAAGAATCGATATGGTCAAAAGCACTTCGGTAGATAGCTTCGCAGGGTGGGTTTGCTACGGACAGTAGGGGGCGAGCAGACGAGTGGGCGGCGGGCGGTGGGCGGTGGGCGGGATGGAGAGGATCGATGGGCGGCTACGTAGACGATAGAGGAAGGGGGAGGGGGGAGGGGGGGGGGAGGGGGAGAGATAGGTTCTGCTGAATAACAGGAGGAAAGACTTTGGTCAGAGGAGGATTGAAGGGGAGGAAGAGGGGAGGGGGGGAGGAAGGAGAGTCTTGGAAGGATAAGGGTAAGGGGTAAGGGGGGAGGGAGGAGGGGAAGGGGAAGGGGACAGTGGAGGGGGGGTATAATAAAGAGGATAGGGATAGAGGAAGAAGGATAGAACAAGGAAGGAGGATAGGATGGACTAAGAGAAAGAATAAGGAAGAGGGAGTGGTAGAGGGAAGGGGGGGGAGGGTACAAGGGCAAGGGAAGGAGGTAATGGGGATATGAGAGAAAAAGGTAGGGATTTAGGGAAGAGAGAAAGGAGTGGGGAGAGGAGGACGGAAGAGAAGGTTTAGGGTGAGAAAGATGGGGATTAGAGAGGAAAGGAAGGTAGAGGGGGGGGGGAGAAAAGGAAGACAGGGTGGAGGGGAAACGTGGAGAAGGTGGAAAAAAAGAAAACAAGGGAAAGAGGAGAAGGAAAGGGGAAGAGAGTAAGAGGGGAAGAAAAGGAAACAGCAAACAAGGGAAATCTTTTATTATGAGATATTTCGCGATTAAAAGATATAAATGTTATCCATTTACGTTGTAATATCGTGATGGAGTCCGTTTTTTTTTTCCTGGTGAAATT
>BOPN01004617.1:20000-32500 GCA_017312705.2 Penaeus japonicus
TCCCACTCCGGCGCGTCGCGAGGCTCCTCAGGGGCTCTAATGAAGACTTCTCCGCCGCAGTCGGGACAATGCCGAGCGCGGATGCCTCGACCGTCGCGCAATACCCGTTTGGTCGGATTTGCACGTGGAGACACTTGGAAAATGCACACGCACACATTCACAGACAGACAAATGTTCGTTTAATCTCTCTCTTTCTTTCTCTCTCTCTCTCCCTCTCTACTTCTTTATCTACCCATTTATCTATCTCTTTCTCCTAACCTAACCTCTCAATCCTTTCACCGTGATAAACGTACGCAGAAGCTAAATGCAAATGTTATCTGACATTTCTCTGTAACCACGCCAGCTTCTTCTTGCCCCTTGCCCTCCTCCCCGCCCTCCTCTTCCTCAAAGTCCATTTACCATTAACACAAGTGCTCCAGCGCGAGCTCAGGGAGATGTTAAAGCGACTAAGGAAATCCTCAACAGTAAAACTCAACCACAACAGACAGCAACAGCGTTCAGGCTCTCTCTCCCTCCTCCTTCCTCTAGAATGTTTGCTAACTACCATCTCACGCCATTACCTTCCATGCTCCCTCTCTCTCTTGCCTTCCTTCCTCTCCAGCTTCTATTTCGTTTTCCCCTCTATTCTTTAAGTTAATGTCAATCGCCCCCTTGCTCCCTCTCCTTTCATCTGTTAATCCTCTCTCTCCCTCATTCCCCCATCCCCTCTTTCTCTCCGTTCTCTCTCTTCTCCTTCTATGCTCTCTCCTCGAATCTATTCTCCAATTTCGCCATGCTCCCTCCCCTCCCATTGCTCAAAAACATTTCTTCGGACTTTTCTTCATTTTCAATTTGCTTCCCCTCATTTTGGCTGATATTCTATAATTGTTCCCTTCACCTTTCCCTCTGCTGTCCATTTGTCTCTCACATAAATATTCTTGCAAATATGTCTGAAAAAAAAAAAAATCGAGGGGAACGGATTACGCGATTGCCAAGAGAAGTTGAGCATTAAAAAGCACGAAACAAAAGTGAGCGAGGAACGTGGCTGTAATGGGCGTCCCAGCGTGGGCGGGGTGGGGGTGGGGAGGGGAGAGTTGTTCTGTTTTCCTCCCGCTGTGGCTCGGAGGGGACCAACCGCCCCGTCCGTCCGCCCGCCCGCCCGCCCGCCTGCCCGACCCCGCAGCCACCTCGCCACCGCCTAATGGGGAAATTCACCACATTCTACGAACATTTCCCCAGCCATAAAGTCACGGTAGGTGCGATAAATATATTTCTTGACGACGCTGGAAGTGCTCTCCCCTCCGCCGAGGGCGCAGGGCTTAATCCACACAAAGCTTATGCATCAACTCTTTCGTAGCCGAATGTCCATGTCAAGCGATAAAGTAAAGAGACCCATCTTTATGCCCGCATTACGACGCACAGCTCCCACTGCAACAAAACCACCACCTTACGTTAACACTTAACGCTAAAGCTTGCGGTCGTTCATATAGAGCTGTGATAACGCTGGGTTAAAATCTACACGACGAAGCCCACTGTAACGGCATCCCTCTCACTCTTGAGATTCTATCGTTTCTGGAGATGGATACAATTTGTTGCTTTTCCATTTTTCCGCTACTTTAAACTAACTTTTAATACAACAATAAATATTGTGTTCTCTTCACAAGGCAAAACTTATATCAATATATACCTCTTCATCATTGCATCACAACTTGCTTCCCTAAGGAGCCTTCAAATCACTCTACAAAAATTACCATCCCGTCACACTACATCCGTCACCATACTACATCACAGTCGGCACTACACTTCACCATTCCACATACACTCCGAGAGGAAATACGACAACGTTTACATTATTAGGAAACTACTTACCTAATTCGAAGCCTTCACTTAAGGGCTAAAAATACCACCTTGGCTCAAAGGAGTATCAACCTTCCACTTTCGCCGTGGGTTCCTATTATCACGGCCCAGCATCAACGATGCTCTTCCGCTGGTACCATAAACTTGGCTCGTGGAAACTTTACACACTAAACCTCCCCCCCTCCCGCCTCGCTCTCCCCCTTTGGTCTCCCATAGATTTTTATTCATATATCATCTGAGTGCATGGCGACACAAAATGGAAATCCACTCCTTTAAATGTATCTTGTGCATGATCTATATGCGAGTGGCATCGGGCCCGGCGACACTCATCACAGCGAGAGTGTTTCGCCTCTCAAAAAGAGCCGGTAAATGCCGCTCGACTCGTGACGTCACCGACAGGATGATAATTCTCCCGATTTATTCGCACAATCAAGTTAACTATGATTATAGCTGGCTTACAACTTGACTCACTGGCGGAGACAGTTAAAAGAAAGAAGGACACTGGCGCCATGAATTCAACCTTCGAGCGTAAGGGAATGCACATGTACACACTTCCAAATACGCACACGGTCACTTATACACACACACATACATAAAACACACACACACACACACACACACACACACGCACACACACGCACACACACACACACACACACACACATACACACACACACACACACACACACACACACACACACAGGCCCATTTACACTTAAACAAATATAAAGACAAGCAAACACATACAATTACAGTGCAGGAGCACACAGGCAGACAAGATAACACAAAATACACCAGGTTATCATTGCCGCAGTATTTTAACAATTATCATGACGAAAAAAGTAAATATTGCGGTCATAGTTAGAGCTTTCAGTATTGACCAGCTGGCGTCAGCTCGGAACTGGCACAGGTGAGGTTGTGGCTTGTAGGCGGGGGGAGGGGGGAGGAAATGAAAGAGGAAGAGGAATGGGAGGAGGAGGAAAGAGAGGAAGGGGAAGAGGGGAGGGAAAGAAAGCAAAATGAGAAAGAGGAGGACGAATGAGAGGAGGAGGGAGGAAGTACAAAGAAAGCATGTAGGGTTAGGGAGATATAGAATGAAAGAAGATTTAGAGAAGGAATAAGGGAAACTAGGAAGAGACGGAATATGGAAGGAGATAGAGAGGAGGACGCGGGAAGGGGAAGAGGCTAGAGACAGAATATAAATTACGAAAAGGGTAAGATGGAAGACGGAAGAAGAGGGAATGCAAAGAGAGGGAAGGGAGGAAGGAGGAAGGAGGAGGGGGAGCGGGGCGAGGAGGGGAACGGAAAGAGGATGCCATTACCATATCAAATAAAACGGTTTCCTGAGAGACATCCAAAGGTGACACAGTCCGCGCTATTTTGTCAAGATAACCTCCCTGAACTCCTGCACCCACGCTCGTACACACATTGAGAGAAGAACACGCCGCGTACAAGATTCTGAACGGCCTTCAAAGGTAAGGAAGATCCTCTAGATATCTTTTAAAAACAATAACACTAAATCCTCAAAACTTCAAAGCGCAAGAAAGCACAATTCCCAGACAAAGATCAGAAAGGCCCAATTACCTTTACTTTGTTCTTCAGGAAGACTTTACGGACGCGGTAAAAAAACAAAAAGGACAGAAAAAAATATAGTGAAGCTTGGGCAAGATAAATGATATTCTTGGGACAGCTAATTTGAAGACGATTTATTTCGGGCTCCCAGTTGGGTGGACTGCCTGCCTCCTCTTCCGCACCGCCACACACCCTTTATTTCGCTCGGTCCAAAACAGTGCTACACTCTAACTCTTTCCCTTCCTATCTCCGTCTCTTCTCTTCTCTTGTCTCTCTCTCTTCCCCCTCTCTAGTATTTATTTATCTTGTTCCATCTTACTTTTGTTTGATCTATTCTCACTTCTTCTCTCCCTTTCTTTGCTTGTTTCTTTCTCCTTCCATCGCTCCCCCTCTCTTCTCTCTCTCTCTCTTTCCCTCCTTCTCTCATCCTCTCTCTCTCTTCCCTCTTCTCTATTCTCTCTCACTCTTCCCTTCCCCCCCCTCGCTCTCTTGCATCGATCGATCCATCTCACTTAACTTTATCCACAACCACCTTTGTTATTCCTTTTCCCTTTCACGCTCTTCTTGCCCTGTCCTTCATTTCTACTCTTTCTCTCTTTGCCTCGGATCTTTCTTTCCCGTTTTATTCCTTTTCATCTCTTATCCTAGCTCCTCCCCTACTCCTTCCTCTCCTCCCCCCTTCCAAAGTGTCCCTACAGATTTCGGTCCCAGAAGCAGCAGTATGTTTCCGGTCTTGCCATGCTGTGCAATTCGGATAGCGAGTACCTTTTAATCCCCCTTTCGTGACCGTCCTAGTTCGGATATGCAACGGCTATCCGGCCTGTCGCCATCACTGATGTCCTTACCTCCCGACCATATTAACGGACTATTCCCGGTAAATACACGAAGGCACGCATGACAAGGCTGCTTGGTATACGAGTCTATTTCGTGGCGTTGGTAGAGTGCTTGTGGGTTCCCGGTTTGTCCGAATGGCGATTTGACTTGCGATACGCATAATTATTTGCGATTCAGCTGTTTGTCACCCGTGGTACGCCGGCTTCCTCCTGGAACCACGCACATATATGTACATATATGTACAAATATATACACACGCAAACACATTAAGATAAACACACACACACACACACAAACACACACACACACACACACACACACACACACACACACACACACACACACACACACACACACACACACAATCACAACGCCACTCCCCCCCCCCCTCGCCGCCATGGCCGCGGACGCAGGAAGGGGAGAGCGGGAGGCGGTCCAGGGGATCACGTGAACGAGGAGGGGTTATATTAAAGGGGTAGGGGAAGGCCAGGCATTACACTGGTCTCCCATTAGCTCTCCCAAGATGAAGGTGAGGTAGCTTCCCCTTCTCTTCCCCTTACACGCCCTACACCTCCTCTACCTCCCCTCCTTCGGTAGGGTACTTTATAACATTTTTTTCCCGATCGCAGCGGCTTTTCCCCCCGGCTTGTTTATTTATCTTCGATTAATCCCTCTAATTTTCATCAAGTGGGTCACTCCGAGTAAACAAGATCTCTCTCTCTCACACACATACACACACACTTCAAAGAGCAGCCGACCGGCGGAACGGACGTAGCGATAAATAAGAAAACAATGGAGGACTTAACGCTGGAGATCGGTGCTAATACGAGCCGGCAATAATTCTCGTGACACTGTCCAGGGGAAATTCTTAGGATCCTGGGAGAGAGAGAGAGAGAGAGAGAGAGAGAGAGAGAGAGAGAGAGAGAGAAAACACGGGGGGAAAAGGGTAAAGGCGAAGGAGAATGAGACGCCGTGTGCGAATAGGTGGTGTGAAATTAATTGAAAAGCTCCAATTTCGATTTTCATGTCGTGTAAAAGATCGTTCTGAAGGGCTGTATTGTGCCATGTTATAGTGGTATGGTGAGGCGATGACCGGGCATTCCAAGCGGAGTCGGAGTAACCGTCGTCGTTTTGGAGAAATTTCGGAAAGCCACACGAGGCGAACGCGTTGGGATTACAGCCAGTCCGATGCCGTGGCCTCCGCTATTCCTCCTGCCATATTTTAGTGGTGCATGGAAGAAGGGAGAGGGGAAGAGGAGATAAAGACGGGGGCTGAGGGAGAGGGGAGAGCGAGGGTAGAAAGGAAACGGAGATGGGGAGGAGAGGAATGGAGAGAGAGTAGGAAGGGAAGGAAAAAGTCTCTTTGGAAGGAAAAAGGGGAATAGTGCGATAAGGGAAAACTGAAAAAAGGAAATGAATATAAAGAGAGAGAGAGAGAGAGAGAGAGAGAGAGAGAGAGAGAGAGAGAGAGAGAGAGAGAGAGAAAGAGAGAGTGAGAGACAGAGAGAGAGAGAGAGTATTGCCTACCCCATCGGCCCGTGAGTTCACGCACGCGAGCACGTGCCGTCGCCGGCAGAGGCAGGATCGCCGTTACTTCATCTCCAGGGAACATGACCGCTATAATTTCCAGCAGGAGCGTTTACTTCCAAGTGAGACTGGATCGAGAAAAAAAAGAATAAAAAGAACATGAAAAAAACGCGTCTCCTGGAACGTCTCCAAACCATCTTCAAGATGTCGACACTAAGTTCTTTCCCGCCCTGTGCGAATATATCAAATCATCATTCACATACACATTTACTTACATCTTCGAGACTCCCTCCCCTCCCCCTACTCCCCTCCCTCCTTTCCTCACAACTCCCACAGACCCACACTGGGACACGGGGGACGCGCACTGGCCTGGCGCGGACCTACGACATCGCCAGAGAGCAGGCCCCGAAAGCAGCGCCAGAAAGCAGGATTCAGAAAGCAGGGAAGAACGTCCATGACCGGCGGATGTGCAGCGGCAGTCGCACCCTGCTGATGGCCGCAGCGGACATAGCAGATAGGGGATGAGGGGAGAAAATCAGTGGAAGAGGACGGAAGAGAAGGAGGGAAGGAGGGAGGGACGGAAGGACCGAGGGAGAAAAGTCGGAGGTGAGGGGAAGGAAAGAGAAGCGAAAACGAGATGAGGAAACATAAGAATGAGGAAGAGGGGAAGGGAGGGAAGGAGAAGGGATACTGAAGGAGGACAGGAATAAGGAAAATGAAGAAGAAGGGTGGGAGAGAAGGAAGAGAAAAATGATTAGACTGAGGAAGAGGGGAAGGGAGAGAAGGAGAACGGATAATGTGAAGAAGGAGAGGAATAAGAAGAATGACGAAAAGGGATGGGGGAGAACGAAGAGAGGGAGAGGGGAGAAGGGAAAAAGAAGAGGGTTGATAAAGAAATGAAAGTATGAGGAGGAAAGGTGGTTGGCTATTTATGTAAGGGAGAGGGAGGGAAGGAGAAGCAGAGAAAGAGAGAAATAAAGACTATTCTAAAGAGAGAGAGAGCA
Organism: Penaeus japonicus; assembly: GCA_017312705.2. Taxonomy (NCBI): domain Eukaryota; kingdom Metazoa; phylum Arthropoda; class Malacostraca; order Decapoda; family Penaeidae; genus Penaeus; species Penaeus japonicus. Next base: position 26,774 of record BOPN01004617.1, read on the forward strand.
GAGAGGGAAATCGGGGAGTGGTAGAGGACAAAGGGGGGAAGCGACATTGGGAGAACAAGGAGAAGTAGAAAGAGGAGGAGAAATAAGAAAGAGAAGAGAAGATAAAACAGAAAAAGACAGAGAAAGTATAAAAAAGGAAGAAAGATGACGAAGAAGAAAAAGGAAAAGAAGAGAAGGGCGACAAAGAGGCGGGGAAGAGGAAAAGGAAAGGGAGGAAAGGCGAAGGACGAGGGAGCCCCTGCCGCTGTCCCCCGCCACCAGCTCCGCCGCCACGCCAGACTAATGACCCCTGAATGACCATGACGAGAGTAAACACTGACACCGATGCCAATATTCATGACCGACGCCGTAGGTTCACCTGGGGATTGGGGAGGGGAGGTTGGGGAGGGGTGAGGAAGAGGATAGGGGATGGGGGGGGGGGAGGATATCTGCTCTTCGCTGTGTTCATGGAAAGCCACTGGAATTACATGGATAAGCTATCTGTACTATTGCTGCTACTGATAGCGATGGTAACAGTAATCTGATGGTGGTAATAGTAGATGATATTAGTTTTGTTAGTGGGGGTAGATGCGGAATTAGGAGTAGACATAAGTAATAATGGCAGCGGAAAAAACAAACAAACAGTAGTAGTAATAGTAATAGTACCAACAGTAGAAGCAGCAATCCTAATTTTTTTTTTACCAACTCCATGAATATCAATCGGTTTCTTCCTTTTTTTCCGCCTCCATCAGCGCAAGACTAATAAAAGTAACAAAAAATGAACCCACGGTAAATAGAAAAGCACCTTTAAACATGAATATATGCATGTGTATACAAGTAAATGAATGGCTATGGGTATCGCGTATTTACGTTTATGTGGACAGGAGTTATTTATGAGCACAAGAAAACATTGCCTTCTCGCCGTGCAGCGCCAGTGAACAGGGGATATTCTCTCTCTTTCTTTCTCTCTCTCTCTCTCTCTCTCTCTCTCTCTCTCTCTCTCTCTCTCTCTCTCTCTCTCTCTCTCTCTCTCTCTCTCTCTCTCTCTCTCTCTCTCTCTCTCTCTCTCTCTCTCTCTCTCTCTCTCTCTCTCTCTCTCTCTCTCTCTCTCTCTCTCTCTCTCTCTCTCTCTCTCTCTCTCTCTTGCTCTCTCTCGCTCTCTCTCTCTCTCTCTCGCTCGCTCTCTCTCTCTCTCTCTCGCTCTCTCTCGCTCTCTCTCTCTCTCTCAGGTAGAAGGAGGAGGAGGAGGAGGAGGTAGACAGAAGTGGAGGAGTAGAAACAGAAGGAGGAACAGGAGAAGAAGAGAACGATGTAGAAAGAGATGAAAACGGAGGAGGAGACGCACGAGGAAGAAACAGGCAGAAAAAAAAAGATAAGAGAGTATGCTGACGACACGCTTTCTTTCTTGGTATGCCAAGAATCACAGAAGAACGAGAAATGTAAAGACAACCGATATATATCTTATCCCTTTATATTTTCCTGATTTCGAACAGCTCACATCTTATGTCAGTGAACGTTTTTTCTTCGCTATCAAATCAGACAGAACCCAGAGCCAACATGGAGACAAAAACGGCATCAAATTCCAGTAGCGTTATTTCATCATCACCGTAACGGCGACAGGCAAACGGATCCAAAAAGCAGAGTAACACAGTCCGCCACTTTCCATCTTGCATTTCTTGGCATATTTATGTGATGCCGAAGCTGTTTGTTGACATCCGCGCCTCTCCCACATTTTCGCATTGATACATTGTGACCATTTGGTATTAGAGAGTGAGGGAGGAAAAAAAATCCTGTCTATTTACATAATATGGAATTATCTACTCCTCCCCTCAAATGAAATACAATCCAATACCGGACACAAAAGCTTTACATTCTGAATATTGTTGAAATTAATGGTTCGACTGGTTTTGTGTTTTGCCGTTTTCTACCCTACGCACTTAATATAAAATCCATATCTCCCTAGTCCCTATAACTTCCTCTTTCTCTCTTTCTGTCTTCCCTTTCTTCTCTTTCAGTCTCTCACTCACTCACTCATTTACTGTGAGAATGTGAGTGTGTTGGCCTGTCCCTCACTCTCTCCCTTCCCACTTTCCCTTTCTCATAGCCCACTCTCCCCTGCTCCCCCGTTTCTAAATCCAGCAATACATCCTGCACATTCCCTCATAATAGTTGTCGTAATGAGGTTTTATCGGCAGTGTGAGAGAGATAAGTTAAGCCAGCCATGCCTTCTAAACTCCACCCTCCCCTGCCTTCCCCTTCCCCTTCCCCCTATTCCCCTGATTCCCCCTCCTCCACTATCTCGCGCATTACGAGCTCTGGCGGTGTACATGAAGGAAGGGCCCAGCCATGGGTGCTATATACCATGGGCGGCCCCTACCTCATTTGCATCGGGTCCTTTTAAGACTTATCACGGAAGGGAACTGCAGGGGAGGTTAAAGGGAAAAGGAGAGGGAGTTACACGGTCAAAATCTTACCTCCTTCTCAGCGCACGATTCCAACCAATTTAGACCGATATTTCGCATCATTCCGAGAGCAAATACAGTTCTCTACGCACTTTTCAGAGTTCGGAAAAGAGGGCTGGCCTCCTCCCTTGTGAGCGTCGGAGGCACAAAAAGGCCGGCGGAGGCAGCCCCACGAGGGCCTTCCTCTCCAGCCTCACAAATCAAAGCGTCATCAACGCCCGCTGCGGTGATTTCATATCCTCGTTGTGGGTCGCTTTTCATTCTTCGGGCGATATTTCCTCTCGTGTCTGGGACCAAATAATCACCTTCTATGCCCCCCTCCCTCCCCCTTGTGCGGCGAAACTAATGCACTTCCTATGTAGATGTTGGCGCAATCATTGGCCAGTAATGTGCCTTTGATATTATTATCCTCGCGGTCTCGCTGACTCTAGGCATACGGCGCGCGGTGGAAGGGCCTTCTATCACGCACCTTGTCGTCGGAAAACAGTCTGGGGGCCCCGTGCTTCACTTTCAAATCTGCTAATAAAGGAATGTATTATTCCCCAGATGTTCGCCATCATATAAGCGTCCTTACACACACACACAAACACACACACACACACACACACACACACACATACACTATATATATATATACATATATATATATATATATATATATATATATATATACATATATATATATATATATATATATATATATATATATATGTATGTATATATATACATACATATATATATATATATATATATATATATATATATATATATATATATATATGTATGTATATATATACATACATATATATATATATATATATATATATATATATATATATATAAATATATATATATATATATATTCCTTTATACAAACACACACACACAAACAGACGCAGACGCCCGCATAAGCACAAAGTAGTTTGGCTCCCGAGCATCTCCCTCCAACCAAGCCCGGCATGCGTCTCCCTAGGGCGTTCTTCCACAAACGTGTTTTTCCCCAACTCTATTTCCCGCCCCCGCCGCCCCCTCCCTATTCCATTTATGGACAATGTATATAAAGAAACAACTCGACAAGATTAATGAGAAAACTTTTAAACTCGAAGTAGCAAACCTCGAACACACGGAGCTAAACATGTGACACGGCGCTTACATTACGCCGCCCCTTCCACCCCCTTCAGGGCCTGCCTTCAATGACAGCTTGATGTGGTTTGCTATTTCTGCTGGAAAACTTTTGTATTGCATCCAGACGTGATCCAGTTACTGGAAATATCTATATATTTCTCCTTCTGTCGATTTTCTACGTCGTAAAGATGGCACAAGCTTTTATTGTGTGCTGGGAATGTGTTGCAATAATAAAAGACTAGCCAGCCTTCTCTGAATGCATGGCGTGTTGCCCAGGGAAAAAAAGTTACAACCAGCACGAGTAAAAATTAGATGAGCCAACAAAAATATTTTCGTACACATATATTACGATGCTCTCAAAATTGGATTATCTAGAAAAGCGCTGAATTCATCCACCCTTTATATAAAAAAAATAACCTAACCTCTACGCAAAAACATTTCCATCGGACTTTGAGACTCGTTTCGCTCTACGCAATATCCGGTACAATCCGGATAAAGAACGACAAAACAACAACAATGAAACAAAATAAAAATGAGTACAAGAGGAATAAAGTCAACTTTTAAGGAATTCCTGCAAAGGCAAGCAAAAGATGCGAAAACTTGCGGGATGGCTCGGCCCAAGCAAAACATTAAACATTGAAAATTACTGCCACGTAAACCTTTCTCTGTTCTTGGTGTTATCCCATCGTGTTCATGGTAAAAGACCTCGCAGCTCGGAGGGATGGTGTTCGCTGGAATGAATGTGTATATACTAAGAATTAAATCTGAAGATCGGCGTCAATAATTCAACCCTCGGCGCTGAGGGTAAGGGTGCTGATGGAGGGATACATAATGAAATGTCTTGACAGGAAGTCCATAGACATGTTGCATTCGGAAAAAAATGAAATAGGAGAGAAAGCGAAATCGAGAGAGAGAGCGAGGGAGAGAGAGAGAGAGAGAGAGAGAGAGAGAGAGAGAGAGAGAGAGAGAGAGAGAGAGAGAGAGAGAGAGTGAGAGTGAGAGAGTGTGTGTGTATGTGTGTGTGTGTGTGTGTGTGTGTGTGTGTGTGTGTGTGTGTGTGTGTGTGTGTGTGTGTGTGTGTGTGTGTGTGTGTGTGTGTGTGTGTGTGAGACAGAGAGAGAAAGAGAGAAGAAAAGGAAGTACAATCAGTGCATAAGACACATTGTTCTCAAGTAAACGAATAGAAAATAAAACTCTGCATAAATATCTTCCTAGTTCAACCCATTTGCAATTTACAAGTCATCCGATTTATTTTGAAGGCCGTACTACAAAAAACAAACACAACCATCAATTTCTCATGGGATATCTACCAAAAGAGATAAAAAACAACAACCTTGTGTTCAAGGGGACCACCGCGCCATGGTCGTTCACTTGCGGAAAGTAAATTTCACAGTAGAACCTTGGAACCAATTTCTGCGGTTGCTACGTGTTAGCGGGAAATATATATACACACAAAGCTTTATAAAATCTTCCGTGCGTTGCCAGTGCACTCATTCGTCTTTTCAGGCCATTAATTACCCTGTAACTACGACTTCTGGAGGTTGAATATTACTGAGTATTGGGAGTTTTTACAAATGAGTCATATTAAGAAAAAAGTATTTTCATATGCGAAAAGAACACGTTGCACTTTGCACATAGCTCTCAAGTGCGATAAAGGGTTTGCGTGTTTTTAAAAAGAAAATATTATCCAAAATAGCCAGCAATAAACGACCATTTTTATCCGGAAATATCGAAAATCTAACCCCAATTCAAGACACCTGTTCCCAAGGGCCCCGTGGCACAGAAGACGGAGGAGAAAAAAAGTAAGCAAACGTAAAAACAGGCAAATGAAGAATGAAGGATTGAGGGCGCTGTGAGGGGGAAGAGAGACCAATAAAAGAATATACATCACACAAAGTGCCAAAGTTATCAAAGAGAAAGAAAAGCGAAAATAAAAAAAGAAAAAAAATGGAGCCTGTGCGCTGTTCTTTCATTGGAATGTCAAAAGGACACGACAGATGCGGCTTTTGGTGCGGTCGCTTAAACACTGTGACAGGAGACTAGTGAGTACCTAATGGCCCTTTAATAATTAAGTCAAGCTATGATTTGCCGCAATTTGTACGTCGGTATCAAAAGGGATCGCGACCTTTGATCTGTGATCGAAGTGGGAATGATTAATTTG
>BOPN01004617.1:37500-42500 GCA_017312705.2 Penaeus japonicus
CCACACTCACACACACTTAACAAGTTGCTCCAACCACACAACCTATAGAGACTAACAACCCTAGACACTTTCTAACTACCTTCCAACCATACATTCCTTTCGCCGACTACACAATCAAAAGACACGTCACCAATCAAAACTGGGGCGACCCGCCAACCCCCAATCCTCACGTAGTCTGTACAGTCAATCATTCTCTCTGACAAACGTGCGAGATAAGACAGTTGTCTCGTTAATGAGAACCTAAAAAATAACGAAGATAGATTCAAAAAAAGGAAAAGATAAGAAATAAATGAGTCAGCTGTTCTATCTCCCCTCACCATGGGGATAAAAGCGTAAAAAAATACGAAAAGGGAAGAAAAAGACATCAAGATTCTGATCCCATTAATAGAATCTAATGACCTGTACCTTTATAAACATTTTTTTTCTTCTCTGGCCTCCCTCGAGGACAAAAGAAAGGGCGGGGAAAGGAGAGGGTGAGGGAGAGCGAGAAGGAGAGGGCAAGGGAGAGCGAGAAAGAGAGGAGAAAAAAATCCACTTTCTCTGATTCCCTCATTTTTTAAGATATCTCTTCAGTTATCCTCGTTTCTATCCATTCACTGTGATCCGTGACGACCTCTCTCTCCATTTCCTTTCCTTCCCCTTCATCTATCTCTCATCCGCGGCCCACCTCACCCTCGTATAGAGGTAGGTCTTCGCATGAGGCAATATTCTCAAGAAATCTTCCTTCCGTTCCATCGAGCTCTTCCTCTTCCTCCTTGGCTCGCCTATTACCGTTAAATCATTTGATTCCGATCCTTCGTGTTCCAAACCCTTCGCTGGGTTCATTATGGACCGTAAAACCAACCAATACATGAAAAGAGAGAGAGAGAGAGAGAACGAGGAAGAAAAGCTATTAGGAAGAATGTATATATATTTTCCATGTGTTAACTTTCGTCCGTGCTCGTCATTTTCATCAATTCTTGAGCAAGACTGCACAGCCTAACACTCGGGAATGTAATAAAACTTCAATCTTGCTCCAAGAGACAGGCAGGAGAGGCGTCTGTTCTTTAACCACTAGCACAAGGTTTGTATTTTTCTTATAAGATTTGTCTGCTTGCTTAAGAACTCGCGACAAACACACACACAGGTGAGTCCCACTTAAATCAGAGAGCAAAAGACTTTGACATCAGTTTGTAGAAAGAATGCCCAAGTCTCTCTTTAAAAATCACTTGCCTTCGTGTCCTTGTCTTTTGTAGTCTTTTAAAAAAATGATTATCCCATTCCTCACCGGCGGCCCAAGGAGAGGGCACTGCGAGGAAGGCAAAGACCCGATGTCTCTCCTGCAGGTGAACTCGCGACCACTATTCAAGTCCTCGCTCTCCGTTCCGTGTTTTACCTGCTCGCTACATTTCATGGCTGTCGACTGATGATAAATTACGAGAATTAATCTCGTGTCTCGGGACAAGTGAGGAGCACCTAGATCCCGCTCAGCCTTCCCAATTTTCGTAATCCACGACCACCGTTCAGAATGGTTCGATCCGAGGAATGTCTCTGGAGCTGAGCTATTCCCCCGCGTTCGCAACATCGCGGGAATGTAATAAAACAAAACGATTTACCCCAAAGTTCCCCTTCATAAATTTGAACTTAATCGCGCTGCATCAATACCCGGCAATGGAATCCTTTCATCTGCGTCTGCTTCGGGGAAATAATTGAATTTGAAAATCATTGGTAAACAGGGCCGAGTCCGTCCTCTGTGTGGAAGGCCTGTGTATCCTCCACTCAAAGCGCCCATTCACTCCGCGATTGCTCTGCTAAGCACCACCTTTCCGCCCTTTCGCCTTTGCACTTGGACACATCTTTGCTCTTGTTATAAGGTCATTGCAGAAGTCCGCTCGATAATTACACGGCCTCCTCCAAACTTTCCATAATTTCCTCATAGTTTGGCGTCTTGTTATGCGTGACTTCGCCCCTTGTCGAGTCCCCTTTCCCTGACCCTCTTTTTCTTCGTCTCTTTTGCGATTTTCTTGTTATTTTCCTATATCATTTCTCTGTATATTTTTATTATTATTTTCTACTCTTCCTCATACATTCACTTGAATAGTTTTTATTCCAGCTTCTTGTTATCATTCCTCAAGCTTTTCTCTCTCCCTCTTCCCTCAACCCTTCTACAACTGGGCGCTCCCCCTTCGCTATCTGTGCGCCTCTTAACTTTGTCGGATCCTTAGATTATAAAACAACCTTATCACCACCAGACAGCTTCTCTGGGATTATGGTTAGGAGGGAGGGAGCGGCGAGGGGAAGGGGGTAGGGAGAGAGGGAGAGGGGGACATAGAGCGGGGGGAGAAGCGTAGGGTGTAAGGAAGAGGCAATGGGGGAGGGGGTATGGAGTGAGGGAGGAGTGTATGGGGTAGGGTGTGAAGGAGAGGCGTTGAGGATATGAAGTGGGGGGCGGGCATAGGGGGTAGGGAAAGGAGAAAAGGCAACGGGAGAGGGGGAGAGAAGTGGAGGGGTAGAGAAAGGAGAGGCAGTGGGGTATTTAGACTGGAGTAGGGTTAAGAAAGGGAGAGGCAATAGGGGGGGGGGCATGGAGTGGGTGAGAAGCGTAGGGGGTAGGGAATGGAGGAGATCTTTGGGAGAGGGGGGAGGGGATATTAAGCTTCTCTTTCCCCTTCTCTTCTCCTTCGACCTCCTTGATTGATAGTCATCGAAAAGTGGATGAACTTTCTACAATTCAATTCTATCTTCTCATTTCCCCTTTAGGCCTTAATAACGAAAATGTATTTCCATCGCCATTATTTCTAAATCCAGTTCAATGCAATGTCTTGTTTGTTCCTCCCGCCCTACCCCTTCCCCCCCTCCCCATCTCCCCACAGATGGCTGTTCCAGAGCGTTCCCCGAGGAATCTGATTGGCATTCTCGAAGAAGATTCTAGAATTTGCATTTTTTTTGAAGGATGAGGCTTGGCTGCTGATTTTCTGTTTGGTTATGATCAGCTCTACGATAAAGTCACTGTCGCTGGAAATCCCATGTCAGGAGGAACAGTCAATGGCCAATGAACGGCAATCAGGACCCTAATTAATGGGGGTAGTTAATATCCGATGGGGATCAAAAGCCTTGTGTGATGGCGATTATGGACTCCCCTTCGTGTGGCTCTCATGACCCGTATTTAGGGCCCGATGGAATAATGAGGATAATGGCAATAATGACGGTCATAATAACAACCGAAAGTATTGTAGGGATTTTAGCGATAATTATGGTAATAATGATAATATCATTCATAATCATATAGATAATGACAATGATAACAATACAAATGATCGTATAATTCTTACAAATAATGAAAATGAAAATGAGTAACGATGCTGACAAAACAAACAAATGAGAAAGCCAGCGAACGCTTATGTATCCTCTCATGCAGCACGTTCGAAAGCGATAAGAAAAATATACAACGGCATTATCATACAAATGAATGATATCACTCTAGGAATACAGACAAGATAAGATGAGGAAACACCAGCACTCCCTTACCCCCTACCCCCTCCCCACTACCCCGCTCCCCCGTCCCTAACCCCTCCCCACCCCGAGACAAAAGGCGCAACATCGCAGAAAAGCCTCGACACAAGAGAATATGAACAAACCATTCATGTCTCCTATTCAACATCCATACCAAGACAATGCTTTGCTTGTTCCCTCGACTCATCCCATACACGCAACCCTCTCCTTGCCCATCCCCCCCCCCCCCCAATTACATACCCTAAGGACCCCCCCCTCCCCCATCCCCAAGGACCCTGCCTATATACCCACATGCACACCGACAGCCACCTCCCTCCTACCCCTCCCCTCGGATGTCTTGCAAGCACCCGGAATTCCCGCAAGGAATATGAGATGGTAATTCCAATAACACTATCGCATGCCAGAACAGGACAATGAAAGCTCACAATTACATTCCCACTTTCATATTCTTAATGGGCCTCTACCACCGCGGTATGTAATTTGGGTTCCAACAATGTAAATTACTCTATGCTACCCACTGCTTTGTGAGAAGATCACACAAACCACATGTTAATAGGATATGGACGTGACAGACAGCGGCTATCACACCAGGAGCCACACACTAACGCGACTGCATTCGTTGAACGAAAGGGAGATTGCAACAAACACATTGAGAACTTGCTTATCTCGTACCGCAGACCTACAGAGTTTCCTTTTGTCGTAAAAGGATGAATTATTTTTATTACTAACGATATTGTTGGTGTTGGTACGATTGGCTGTACTTGTAATGGTTATTGATAATGTCGGAGAACAATTGGTAATTATAGTAATAATGATAAAAGAATAAAAATGATGATGTTAATAATAAAGATAATTATAATATGATGATAATGATACAATAACGGCCACAATAATAACCAAACGCAAGATAGGAATTATAATGCTAATGATAATAATAACAATAATAGAGATAGATGTGATGATGATAATATCAGTAATGATAACAATAATAATCATAATAAGAAAAATAATGATAACAATGATAATCATAATAAGAAAAATAATGATAACAATAATAATCATAATAAGAAAAATAATGATAACAATAACAGTAATAACAATTATGATATAATTCTTCCCATAACAAAAACAATAGAATAACAACATAAACAAAGAAAAACAACAATCAGCAACACCAATAATTACATACAATAGAAAAAAAGTAGTAATAATAATATCAAAATTAATAATTACCAATATCATCATCATTATCATCATTTTAATCTATATCATCATAATAACGAAAAACGATAACAAATAAACGAAAAAGGGAAAAAAAAACAGAAAGCTATTGTTCCCTAAAGAAACACCCTGAACAAACGAATCCTCCAATAAGAGACAAACACAAACAAAAAAACAAAAAAACTTTCGGAAAGCGACACAAACAAACAAGGAGGAGATCCCATAAACTACAAAGGAGACACGCGGGCTTGCAACAGCAAACAAAGATACGAGGCGGAAGGCCGTGT
>BOPN01004617.1:52500-57500 GCA_017312705.2 Penaeus japonicus
ATAATCTGGCAAGTTAGCAAACCTTTGTCGTGGATTTCCATCAATCAGAGAGGCAGAGCGCCGCCTCAAAGGACGAGGAAATTGAAACAAAAACCAATTACAGAAGGGAAAAACGTCAACTGTCCCAAATTATGTAACAAAGGAAATACAGAAGCCTAGGTGCAGCCTGCGCTTTCACATTTAATACACAGTCGTCACGTGATATTGTATTTCTTCATTTTTTATAACGACAAAGCGTTGCGTTAAACCGAGTTGTTGTTATATCTTCTTTCCTTGGGGTTTGAGATTCATTTTTGTTGATTCATTGTTATTCTATTATACCTAAAACGTTTCAAGCTGCCACACTTTTAGCTTGACCTTTCCCTACATTTTACTTTCGTCACTCACTATCAACCCTTATTGTTCTTTTTCCTTCTCTCCTTTCCGCTTCCTATTCCATCCTTTCATCTTTCTCTGCCGAGCATCCTACATCCTTCTCCTCAACATATCTCCTTCCCTCGTCGCTGCGATGCTAAACTCATCCATTTTCTAGAATATTCCGGTTCTCGAAAAATGGAATGGGGAGTGGGGGGGTGGGGTGGAAGAGAGGCGAGGGCATGTTAAAGATATGAAAATGAAATCGAAAACCAATGGGCATTACCCGCCATATATATTTATAAAGAGAGCATGTTTCCCGGAAAACTATATGGCATGACATCAAAAGAACAGTGTAATGCGTCTAGGTCTCGAGGAACACACGCGATTCACGGGGGTGGGGTGGGGGGGGGCAGCCGAGACAGAGCCGCGAGGCAAGGGCAGGGCAAAGGGACAGGGATAGGGGAGAGGACGCGGACAAGGGAGAAGGACAGGGACATGGAAAAGGGCAAGGGTAGGAGAGAGGAGTAGAGGAAGGGAAGAATGGTAGGAGATAGTGAAAAGGGTAAGGAAAATGGGGAGAGGCAGGGGAGAAGAGTAGGGGGAGAAGGCAGAGGCAGAGGAGAGGGATAAGGACGTGGGGCAGTGGCAGAGGTGGAGGCAGGGGATGATGTATCATAGGGTGTATGCCTCATTCTAAGGAAATGTTGATATGGTCTATAAAGTCCTTGGGGTTCTCTGTCTCTCTCTCTCCCTACGTCCGTAAAGTCAGTGCGACTCGGGCTGAAATGTGCTTCGGAAGGTGGGGGGGGGGTGAGGGGAGCAGGAGGAGGGTATTCGCATGCTCTCGTAAAAGGGAGAGGATTCGCTAAAACTCTTTTCTATGTCTTCAAAAATGTATATCAGAATTCATCCTGCCCTCTCTACATAATTTACTTGCTTCAAATAGTCACAACCGCGCCATCCTCATCCCCTCACGATCGCCACTCCTAAGAGACCAACTTCAGAACAGCCGCAGCCGCAGCCAACAACAGCTAACAGCAACACCCAACACCGCCACCCAGCACCGCAACCAGCTGAGCACAGCCACCAGAGTCCAGCCCCGGCCTCCCCCCTCCCCTCCTTTCCTCTCTCCCCCTGTCTCCCTCAGACAGTTATTACCTCCTGCCAAACTTTATTAACATACTACACATTCACATTTCCCCACAAGTCCTGTATGAGAACTGACAGGTCGGTGCCACATCAGTAGTCGTTGACAACTCGTGTACAGATGTATTCATAGCCGGTCGTCGTGTAGTAGAATTATCAGCATTTCCGAAATTATGTGACAGACATATTATACCTGATACGTCGCCAGACCTAAAACACAGCGAATTCTACACAGCCCTTTTGCAAATTCTATCGATGCGTTTGCTTCGTCGTCGGGAAAGTAAAGTGGAGAAACAAAAACAAAATCAACAATGCCAACCCTACTATGAATCCGACTTCTGTTTCATCAAAGTTTTCTCAAAGGAATAAAATAAATCGTAACATTCCTCACTACTCCCCCCCCACGCCCTTCCCTTCCATCGTCCGCGCTCGTTAACAACGTTGGCCCAAGTCCACCAACTTGCGCGAAACACTGCTAATCCTCCTACGACATAAAATCACCGGTAATCGCGAAACTAAGTTTTCTACGAAATTTCTCTCCCAACTACAAAAGGAACAGATGGCAGAAGAGGAAGACAAGAGAGGACCGCATGGAGAGCCAAGTTAAGATTCTATACAACGCGAGGCTGGCAAAGTTAAATAAGAATCATAAAACAAACATAAAATATAAATATTACACTTGTCGGCTGCGGAGCGACCGGCTGGGCACCGGCCAAACCCGAATGCATGAATCTCCGCTCGTGGGCGTTACGATATCATTCTTATGCCATAGACCTGGATAACCAAATACAGACCCTGCCCTATATAAATCGAATGGGATAAATGAAATATAAACCTCTATCCCTTCCCCCGCTGGCCATTATCCGGGAGGCCGCAGAGAGCCCTCCCTCGTGTGGAAACTCATTTTCCCGTCGGAGGTTGGAGGCAGCCGGAATTCCAGTCACACTCGGGGTCGGGCGGAGGGAGAAAGAGGGCAACGGGCGACGTCCGCGGCGTCCTATTACCCCAGACGCCCCCCGCCGAGCACCGAGACACCACCCTACCATATGATTTTCCTTTATTCCGAGTTGAGCAATTCTCGGGCAACGCTGGTCGTAATTCAGATTCCAAAGAATATCTGATTGTGTCTGCTGATTATGCGAACATCGAGCGGGCTGATGCAGAATCCAAAACGACGGATTCGCCTAATCTCTAAAAGGATTGCCAATTGTCTTCTCTCATGATACAATAAAATCAAAGGTGCTCATACATCTAAAAAAGGAAGAAGAAAAAAAGAGATTTTTAGGAAAAAACAGCTTGTATACTCGTGAAAATCACATCAGATTCGATAACTAAATCCTGTAGACAATATACACCGACGAGTTCAGTAGCTTGAATGGATTCGTAATAGACTCATCTCCCATCACACCAAAAGGCTAATTCTATGGAGGTCCTTAAAGACTCAAAATGAATCGACTTCTTCCATCGGCTCACAATCCTCTTCAAGGTCTTTATGGCGAGCGATATCCTCAAGACGCTTAGACAAGACCCGCCTCCAACCACGTGGGGCAGTCCTTCCATCCCTTCCCTGCGAAACTGCTGTCGCTAGAGTTCAAACAGGGCCTTAATATCATCGCATAATCACACTTAAGCGCACGGACCACGATTATCTCCTCCTGCAGGACGCAGCGGAACCCCTGAACCCCTGGGCCGACGCGAGAGATGCCGCCGGACCACGTCAGGGCGGAGAGCGTGAGAATGGAGGTGCTGGAGGACTTAGTTTATGACCTTGTTAGTAGCGGGTTTAAGATCAATTTTTGTCCCTTTATGGCTCCTCTCCACGCAGGTAACACCTCCTGTTTTGTCTCCGGTTGTTAAAAAAGAAGAAGAAAAAAAATAGCTACAGGACTCTCATTTCTTGATTCAATCATTCCGTTGACAGTCCCGATGATGAGGAGATATCAGGCATATTGGCCCCGAAGAAGCAGCAAAAGGCGAGGACTCTAGATTCCACAGCAAAAGAATGAATAGCGAGAGATATTACGGCTCAGAGAAGAGGATCAAGCTCGCGGACATCCCCTGAGAAGAACGATGCGATTTGCGCGTCTCCCGAGGAAATCCTCTCGCTCGAAACGGACGAAGAGAATAAAATTCAATCACAATTACTAATTTGACAGATCCAGTGCTAAAAATCGCGAAGGGAGTTTATGCTACAACGCCATACCAGCTGTCGGGAGGTCGTAGCGGGAATGTCGGCGAGGGCATTTCTAGGGCTACATGGGAATAAAATGATCATGCTAGTAATATAAAGGTGGAGATAGTCCTAGCCTCCGCGCTGTGTTAAAGCCTCGTTGGGTGAGGACGTTGTAGGCGGATCGCGTGTTGTAGGGGGCGAATTTTAAAGGAGCGGTTCCAGTAGAACTCCGTAGAGAGACATTGCGGTAAAGGGAGATAGGAGGGAACAGGAGGGGGTGAAAGGTGTGTGAAGCCCGTTGAGGTGGTAAAAGAGGAGAGAAAGAGAGAGGGAGAGAGAGAGAGGGAGAGACAGAGGGAGAGAGAAAGGGAGAGGGAGGCGGAGAGGGAGAGGGGGATAAGGAAAGGAGGAGTTGAAAGGGGGTGGAGAATGAAGCGAGAGTGGGAGGGGGAAAGGAGGGAGTTGGAGGGGGAGGGAGGAGTGGGAGAAGGAGGGAGGAGGTGGTCCCTGGGACCGGAGAGAAGCGGTTGCGGTAAGTGATATTTTGTTACGGTATAAAAAAAAAAAACGACGAAGAACGAGAAGAAGCAAGGAACACAAGAGGAAGAAAAACAATAAAAACACCCAGCGCGTATCCTATCGTTCTGGCGGTTGGAGAACCAAACAGGTAAACCATCCCTCCCTTCTTTCCTTCCTCCCCCACCCCCACTCCCAATCCCCAGCCCCCGCTTACCCTCCCCATTCCACCTCCCTCCCCTCTCCTCGAACGGAAAACGGAGCGACTATTCGGTACGTCAAAAGACTTTCTTCTTCTTTTTTTTCTTAACCAAACTTAAGATATAGACGGCAGGTATTACCGCACAGCTCCTCCTTATGGGAAAACTTTACATCCTCAAGACGAAAACTCCATGACAAACAACTGGATAATAAATTCCACAAATGACTTCCTAGCTGTCTCGTCTCCTTGAATAAACGACACTTTCGGGCGCTGTGTCTCCGCAACGGCCGATATGCAACCCGGCTTTATAGAGTACAACAGTGGCTCTACCTGGATGGCAAGGGGGAGGTTCTTGCCTTCGTCTTGCCTTTGCTTTCTTGGGGTCGCTTAATGGGCAAGCTTGAATGTCAAATGAGGGCAAGGGAAAAAGAGAGGAGAGGACAGAGGGGAAAGCCGGAAGGGAAGAAGGTTTGGAAGAATTGGAGAGTGAAAAGAAAGTAAGAAAACCGATTAAAAAGAATATGGAGAAGTGAGTTGGAAATGACGTCGATTAGGAAAAGAATGTTAAGATATTATGAACAAAAGATGCCGGAGAAAAATTATACG
>BOPN01004617.1:65000-77500 GCA_017312705.2 Penaeus japonicus
AACACTGAAAAATTGATCCCGGCCGAAATGTCGGACATTGACATTTGAAGGTCACTTCTTTGGTTATACGATATTCTAGGACACGATTTCCGACCGAAGCGGAGATCCTCCTCCCACATGCTCCTTATTCTCAGATATAAAACGTGTACGTATATAGACACGCATTCAGACAAATAATAGGAGCGACATCAATAGACTAACAATAATGAGATCACTATCAATAACAGCAACACCATTAGCAATAATGACTGTGCTACTATTCATAATGATTCTAATTTTAACATCAGTAGGAACAAACTGAAAAAGCGAATCTACATATAAAAATGTCATAAAGAGAACCGGTAAGGTAATAAACTCCTACCCCCCGCCCCCCCGCCCTTGCCGGTGTATGAATGCGATCTCACGGGCGTCATCCGTGTGCACCTCTATTATTTATTCTGATATACAGTCCCGCTGATGCAAGAGGACTGCCTATCAGGGCGCCTTTGTGTTGGCTCTGCGAGATGATATATGCTTCACACTTGGATATATTTCCCTACTTACGATGAGAATTATGGCGAATATATTTCATCAGTGACGAAGAAGAAAAATGCAAAAGTCTGACAACCTATTATCTACGCCTTCGCACTTCTGACTTTTAGAAAGTCTAACCGCTGTGGTATGTTCCGATAAATGCTCCCTATACCTACAACGAAAAAAAAATCTAAAACTAAATAGCTAAAACTACATAAAAAAATCGTGATTAAATTCATATAACGGTTCTCAGGAGCGGAGACACCGGGGAGACGAGGAGAACCAACCGAGACAGACCTCAGGAAAGTTCATTTTGCATCAGAAAGCGATAACGCACCTCTGCTAGTGCAATTTTTCTGCGACGTTATGTTACACTTGTCAATATGGCTGACCTGGTCTTTTGTTTGCACAGGTTGGATCTAAACAATACATATCTGTCAAATAGACATGATTTAGAATATATATATATATATATATATGTGTGTGTGTGTGTGTGTGTGTGTGTGTGTGTGTGTGTGTGTATAAAACGTTTTTTTTCTGTCAAAAGTGATGTATGATTACCAGTTTTTCAATTAAATATTATCATCATTTTATAAGTGAATCATTGAAAAGTTTCCTTAGCAGCTTTAAAACTCGTTAAAAAGACACACACTTGCAATGGCTCGACCAGTTCGGAAACATATCCCAAGCAAATATTCGCAGACAAAAAGGGAAAGAGGAATAGAGAGAAAAAAGACGGGGTACACGAAAGATAACCCTTTCAGACACTCACAATCACAGCCTAACAAGCTCGCTGTAATCACGGCAATAACACCGTATTCAAAAGCCCCGGAGAGTGAGAAGGAAAAGTTGTTTACTATACTGAACACAAACCCTGCAATTTTCGCATTTCCACTCGCCGAGGCTATCGTGTGATAAGGAACAGATTACAAGGAGGGAGACGGCCCAAAGCCTCGACGACGGCACCCTAAATGGCCTTCATCGTCGCGGCAAATGGCCCTCAATGGCACTCCCCGGAATAATCGAGTTCTTGCGTAAAACTGGAGCAAAACACACTGCTAACACGAAGCGCGGTTTTATACCAAGGCAATCCTGTGATGATCGGAGCAACAAAGCCTGCCGTATCGCGCTCGACAAAAGGGACTTTGCATCTCGCTCACCTGCAGCAAAATAGCTCACGAGAAGGAGCCTCCGAGTGTAATGAAATTCTAGGGAGTTAATGTAATGCATGAGTTAATAATATTATGCATGAATAGTTAATACGAGCCGCAGGTCATACGACACCCCGTACCTCACTTGCCAGCACGTGAAAAACAGGCACACATCCAGACACACACACACCTCGCACTTCATAAATAACCACTCTTGCCCCCAAGCTACTCGGTGGCCATTAGCCAGAAAATCATAGTAAACACCATTTTGTTTCCAGGTTCAACCGAATATAAATTGCAAATTGGTAATTACTGAAACCCTATGCTAATGATCTCGATTATAATCATCATTTTTATCTCCTCACGCCCGGTTTCCCCTGATGCTGTCAATGGTTTTAATTAGCATGTGAGAGGTTTTGCCAATTTGAGAATCGCAAAAAACGTACGCAAAGGGAGAGTAATCTTGGCACTAGCAAAGATTATTTGTAAAATGTGATAGTAAAAAAGAGTTAATTGTACATGAAGTATTGTCATCACGCCATATTTTTCATGACAGAGAGGAATTAATCATCGTGATCAATGCAATATTCTACTTTTGTGTACAAAATTTCTTGTGCGAATCAAGTCTAACACATGTCATCAATAAATTCTGTAAGCATACTGTACGTGCATGCGTACCTCTAACCATGTAAATACACAGTCATGTGCATATATAATGACAACACCTACATACATGAGAGAGAGAGAGAGAGAGAGAGAGAGAGAGAGAGAGAGAGAGAGAGAGAGAGAGAGAGAGAGAGAGAGAGAGAGAGAGAGAGAGAGAGAGAGAGAGAGAGAGAGTGTGTGTATATATATGTGTGTGTGTGTGTGTGTGTGTGTGTGTGTGTGTGTGTGTGTGTGTGTGTGTGTGTGTGTGTGTGTGTGTGTGTGTGTGTGTGTGTGTGTGCGCGTGTGTGTGTGCGCGTGTGTGTGTTGCCCTTTGATTTGATCTGTCTATCTATTAAGCTGTATATCAATCTGATTTCTTTATTTCCCCTATAACCTAACATGATAAGCGAGACACCTTGACGTCATCAGCAACACCTCCGCCGCCTCCCTCTCCTCTTCCTCTTTGCTTCTGGAATAAGGAATGGACAAGTCTAATTAAGTACCGGGATCATCTGATTAGCATTCGTAATGTCGCTCCATTAGAAGACCGGGATACAATAACCTGTTTCTATTGCCTGTTTTTTTTTTTTCTCTTTTCTTTCCGCTTTCTTTCTCTCTCTCTCTTACTCCCTCTTTTCTTTCTCTCCTTGTCTATCTTCCTTCTCTCGATATCTCTTTATCTACCTCTCTTCCACTTTTTCTGTCGTCCTTAATCCTTATCTTTATTTTGTTTCGTTCTCCATTTGCGATTTTACTTTATTATTTTATCTACTTCTTTCCTTTGTTCTTCTTTCTCTTTCATTTCCCTATTTTTCCTATATCTTCTTCCTTTATTCTCTATCCATTACTTTCATCCATTCTTCCTCCTCCAGCCTTACACTCTTTCTTATATCTTCCTTCTCTCTTTCCCCAACATTCCTTTGCTGCCCCGGCATTTCCATCTCACATTTTCCTTCCTTTCCCTACACTCCTTTCAAACTTTCTTTCTCCCTTCCCCCCCTCACGCTCATTTTCCTCCTCCTCCCCTCCTTCTCCCTCTCTCTCCTCCTCCCCTCCTTCTCCCTCTACTCCTTCCCTCTCCTCCTCCTCCTCCTCCCCCTCTCGTCCTTCCCTCCCCTCCTTCTCTCTCTCGTCCTTCCCTCTCCCCCCTCCTCCTCCTCCTTCCCTCCCCACCTTTAGGGTTGAGTAGTGTGGCAGCGGGAGTCACACTTGCCTCGTCTCCCAGGCACCCCTAAGAATTTGTTGATTAAAACTTTGTTCCGCTGAGAAATATTTAGCCCCTGCTTAATGAGCTGACTTGTATATGTTACCCGGCGTGGACGCTTTACACTGGCGCCACTGCTTTAATTGCTGCAGCTTCCGAGAGGTAGAGGGAGAGGGAGAGGGAGAGGGAGAGGGAGAGCGTGAATGACATTGAGAGAGGGAGAGGGATGGGCAGACAACTGATGAGTGGTGCTTGCATGAAATATGTTATCAAGGGTTGTGGTGAATGTGTTGGTCAGAGTTTTACATGTTTTGTTGTGATGAGGTGTTTTACATGATTAGACAGACTGATTTCGTTTGGTTTGGCGGCGTGTGATTAAAAGTTGTAATGAACTGCATGCAATCACACGTATTGCAATGAATAACAATCTGGCGCCGTGGTGAATATGCTCCTCTGCGTTTGCGATAAAGTCGCATTTTGATCATAATTCCGAGATTTAGAATACCCTAACGAACACTGTTATAATCCCCTGTGTCACATACGCTTGGCTGACTATTATGAACACTATCATGAAGTGTTTTGATGAACTAAAAGGTTACATTAATTACGGAGTAATCCCATCAAACGCACGGGCATGAGCACGTAATAACCAATAACGAAACACAACTTTTAATAACGATCACACAGATTACTTTCACAAACTGCCAAATTATCCACCTGGTCTGTATTACCACCAGCGACAACGTAACTTCAAAGAGCAGTAATATCCGCAGCAGGAGGGTCGGGGTAATACATTATTGGGTTAGCTAGCAACCATGATGGCGTTGCCGGTAACAGTACTTTTACGAGGACTGAGGGTTACTCTCATCATTACCTCATTATAACGGGACCCCGGGCCGTGGCGGAAGTGCCGTTGGCAGCGCGGGTGATGGCAGGAGTTTAAAAGGCTGTTGGGGGGTCGAGGCGGTGACAACGAGTGGCGGGAGATGGGGAGTAGTAGTGTTCCGGTGGCAGATTTAGATGGAGTGTTAAAAAGTGGGATGCTCGCTGTGACAACGCGTGGCTGTGCCCGGGTGAAGGGAGTGTCTAAACGCCAGTGCTCATCAGAATTAAAACGAGGTTTATGATAAAAAAAGGAAAAAGAAGAAAAAATCCTAAGTGCGGGGCCCTTCCAAGCGAAAAGATAATCCAAATCTAGTGGAAAATAATCACATTAGGTGAAACACTAGCAAGAAAAACAGCCAGTAAAGTAAGTAACAGATACCCAGAGAGTAGCTTAAAAAGGCATCTCAATTCAGCCCAAGTTGCACATTCTATACCTTCATAAAACCTCATCCTCCGAAAAAAAAGTAAATAATTAAATCCATCGGCGCGAAATACGACGCTCATTCAAACCGAAAGGAAATTGGATAAACTTTATTTAAAACTCATTACCCACCGGTTCCAAAACGTACGAGCCGCAATAAGCCCTATTTTTTCCTATCCAGCCAATTTCCATGACTGAAGCTGAGCCCTATTCGACCCAAGGAGGTATTAAGACTCCCTATAAGTGGCTAATAAACAGCAAGAGGCAATATCCTCAAGGAGGGCAAAATGTTTAGTACCTTGTGGGGCCGCATGCTGGCTAGCGAGGGAGGGTGTCATTAGTATGAACAGGTGCACAGGCCGTGGCACACTCATCACGGTCAAGACAAGATAAAAAGGATATATCTGTTTATCTATCTATCTACCTATCTATAAATATGTGCGTCTGTGTGAGTCTCTCTCTCTATCCCTCCCGCTCTCTCTCTTTACAGTTTATATATATATATATATATATATATATATATATATATATATATATATATATATATATATATATATATATATGTGTGTGTGTGTGTGTGTGTGTGTGTGTGTGTGTGTGTGTGTGTGTGTGTGTGTGTGTGTGTGTGTGTGTATGTGTGTGTGTGTGTGTGTGTATGTGTGTGTGTGTGTGTGTGTGTGTGTGTGTGTGTGTGTGTGTGTGTGTGTGTGTGTGTGTGTGTGTGTGATACATACATACATACATACATACATACATACATACATACATACATACATACATACATACATACATACATACATACATACATACATACATACATACATACATACATACATACATACATACATACATACATACACACACACACACACCGGTACGACCTTTGCGGAGCAGTTTCCGTTCGGGGTTATTGGACGCGCGCTGACATTATCCTGCCGCGACTGAAACGGTTACTTCTCCGGCGTCCATCCGCGAGAGCGTTACTTTCGGAAACGGCGAGGTCGCTTATGATCCACTCGCGGCCGCCGGCTCGATTCGGATCCCGACCATCGAGGAAAATTAGGTAAATTATGATAGCACTTTCATTTCGACATGTAAGTAATTCAGCTTTGCTACATACAATCTAATGTTTTCTGTCGATCAGTAAAATACTTTAAAAGATTAGTGACATATCATTAAAAAAAGAAAAGAAAAAGAGAGAGAGAAAGGAATAACCACAATATACAAAAGCGCATTGAAACAAAAGAGAAACGAAGCGAAGATACAACGACCCCGCAGAAACAAGGCCACACTCGGATTCAAACACGATAGAAGTCAACACTGAATTATTGCAGCGCACCCGAGGGGTCCCGCAAGACGTGATGTTTGAATAATAAATGCTCACCTTTCTACCACCAACGACCCCCCTCCCTTCTTTTCAACTAGAGGGTGGAGGTGGGAGGGGGGAGAGGGTGGGGTTGAGACACCCACGGGTTGTAATATTCTTAGAAATGTACACAATCGTTTTTTTATTTTTTTTTTTATGGCCGACGGTAAGCAAAAAATAGATTATATTTGTCTTCCAGCCAGAGTGACTTTATTCATCATCGTGATCCCTGCGAGAGCGCCAGCACAATGAGCGCCAGCGAACGCGGCCGAGAGGCGGGCCGCTGAGGACGACGCCGAGGGACTTGGAGGGGGAGGGGGAGCGGGGAATGGGGGTGGGGAAGGGATTGGAAGAGATGCGGAGATAGATAGATAGATAGAAAGATAGATAGAAAGGTAGACAGAGAGAGATTTTTTCCATTCTCAAGGTCGAGTAACCCCCTCTGCGAAAATAATTGTACTCGAGGAAAGCTCGTGTTGTTTCAGTATAACAAAGATAATTTTTGCACTTTGGGTTTCAGACAACCTCAAGATTAACGAGAGAGCTTATCAGTTTCTTTCTCGCATTCTTTTTCTTTTCGTGGAATCTTGAAATATTTTGCTTTACGATTCTTCACCTGCTTGATAACCGGACTGTTTGACACGGGTGTTTGTGAGTGTGTGTGTGTGTGTGTGTGTGTGTGTGTGTGTGTTTGTTTGTTTGTGTGTGTGTGTTACTGCTCGCATGTGTGTGTGTGTGGATCTGTCTGTGTGTATGCATGTCTGCCTGCTGTAGAGCGTGCGTATGTGTATACATGCCCTCTCTCACATCTGAAACACCACCATACCCTAACACACAATCCGAAATAGATAGATTAGCCCGGAATGCACTTTTTCCTTTTCCTTTTCCTAACGCGCTACTTTTCTTTCAGCGTCCCCTAAAACCCCGCCATTGTTATAAACGCCCCCGATGCCTGCCCAATTCCATTCAAAATATTCATGGGCGTTTAATTGAATTAATTGAAATACAAATTAGGTACGCACTGAGGCCCGGGAAAAATTACAGGCGGGAAATTCACTCGGCTGCTCTTTTTTTCCTATCTTTCGCTCAAAGGGTCTTTATTATTGTTTGATTCAAACGATAATCCTCGCTGTCTGTTTTTTCTCTTCCGTTCTCTTTGTCACAAACGGTTGGCGTAATTGGATAGAGACGAGAGATATATATATATATATATATATATATATATATATAAATATATATGTATATACATACATATATATATATATATATATATATATATATATATATATATATATATATATATATATATATATATATTTATCTATTTATATATACATATACATATACCTTTACATATACATACATGCATACATACATACATACATATATATATATATATATATATATATATATATATATATATATATATATATATATATATATATATATATATATATATATATATATATATATATATATATATATATATATATATATATATATATACATATATATGTATATATATATATATATATATATATATATATATATATATATATATATATATATATATATATATATATATATGATAGATAGATAGAGAGAATGATATAAACAGATACGTACATACACATACTAACACACGTGACTGAATAAATAAAACTCATACCCTGCGTTGTATATCCACAGAAAAAAAACATAATGAAAAAGTGATACACATGATAAAAAGCATTACAAGCTATATATCAATCAATCCCAATCACTCCAGTCATGAAACCAAACAGTATAATCCTTTTTTTCGTATTGCTCCTCACGGAATGCTTCCCTGCCCAATACCCTGACACCAAAGCCAGCCATCCTGCATCATCCTACACTATCCAGCCATCCTGCGCCGCCCACCAACGCCCCACGCCGCCCGACGCGGGGAACCTGAACATGCACGCAACAGCGGATACACATCAAACAAATCAAAGTCTATTGAGAGTCTCTCTTCCAGCCACTAAAGTCAGGAATAACCTTTTGATCGCCGAGCGGATCCTTTTGTGATACTCGCTCGTTGTCCATTCACTGCGGATTCCACTTTGAACTCGTTCGCCAATAACCACTAGCTGCTACCAGGGGGAAAAGGCCTTCTCTTGAACATCAGCAAACATTTTCTCTCTTTGCCACTGGCTATGTGTCTGCTTACCACTGTGGATATGTCTGTTTGTCACACCAGGGGGGAAAGGCCTCTTCTTTAAGATCCGCAAGTATTTTCTCACTTTGCCACTGGGTATGTGTCTGTTTACCTCTGTTGTGTTTGTTTGTCTCTGGATATAATGGGTCTGTTTCATTACCAGCGAGCTTCTCTATATTGTTAGGAATCATCAATTATTATTAATTCTAAAACTTTAGCTGTATAACTGGCATTCTAAACTCGTATTTCTTAATTAATATCAGCCATACCCATTCTATGGCTTCATGTTTCATATTACACCTGCACTATCTTTAATTGTATAACTTCTTACATATTCTCAACCATAACTCCTCTACGGCTAGACTCCTTCCTCCTCCATGCTTCAAAAGAAATCAGCAAATTTCTGCCCCCCCCCCCTCCCCCCCGCCTATACCTGCACAAATCCATCTCCTCCCATCTCTCCCTTCCATCTCTATCCCCACCATTGCCTCTCCGCCCATCCGCCTATCCCGCCCACGCCCCAACATCGCCACCAGCAAGACAAGCAAGACAAGCGGCCACCTGGCGAGATGCTCCAACAACAGCTAAACTTCGCTTTCATTGGAGCTGGAAAGCGTACGTCCCCGGAAATTGTATTCGGCGCTACTCTACTGTGAACTATTTGGTCAAAGAAACTGGCAAGATTGTGACTTTCCCCTTGGTGTGTGTGGAGGATGAGGAAGAAGAGGAGAGGGAGGAGGAGAGGGTGGGAGGAGAAGAGAGGAGGAGAAGGGAGGAGGAGAGGGTAGGAGAGGAGAGGAGGAGGGAGGTGAGGAGAAGGGAGGATGGGGAGGATTAAAAGGTAAAAGTGGCGGAGGAAGAGGAGGAAAAAGTGAAAGAGAAGGTCGAAGATGAAGTGAAAGAGGAAATGGTAAAGGGGGAGAGAGGGAGAGAAAATAAGTATAAGGATAAAGAGAAGGAGGCTGTAGATGAGGAGAAGAGAGAAGATGGAGGAGTAGGAGGCAATTCCATTCAAAGCTGGTGCCCTTTTTTGTTTTGTTGCCGTTGTATAAAAAGATCCCCCTCTTTCAGTTATATACTCTTTTATGTTATACGCTTCCTCTCAAGCGAGTCTGAGTAGAGCGCTAAAGGAACATGGTTTGTTTACGTTGTTGTTTACACGTGCCGTTCAAGGCCATAACGTTCCATCACTTGCACTGCAATGACGCTTGTTAAAGGTCAGGGCGGCTCACGGAATGCAACTTCTGCATGTTCTGGTAAGTATGAATGCTAGATTGGGTGGGGGCGGGGGTGGGGGTGGGTAGGGAAAGCCACTCTCGCTGAGCCTCATCTTGCATATCCATGGTTACCAGGAGCTTGGTTATCATTTCCGACTCTCGCTCTCTCATTAGAAACATGTCATGAACAGAACCAGGATACACACCCTATTCCGATCCCTCCCTCTCTGAATATCTATTTGTTTGTATATTCCTCCCTTCGTTTCCCCCCTCCCTATATTACACAAAACGAAACGCAAAATACAGGGTGTATTAATATCACGAGAGCTGAGGGTAACGCATTATCCAATCGTTAATTTGAGGTTAACGATTAGATAATAAGATTACCTAACGTGTGACGTGTAATATGACGGAAAGTCACGACAGAAAGCAATCATTAATGCACGCTCACCCTTCCCTCTCTATTTCCTTACCTACCTAGCTCCATCTCTCCTTCTTCTTTCCCTTACTCCCTCCTTCTCTCCATTTCTCTCTCCGTCCTTCATATCCTTTCTCCCTCCCTCCTCCATCTCCCCTCCCTCTTTTTGTTTCTCTCTCCCTCCTCCCTTCTCTCTTCCTCCCTCCCTCCCTTCCTTCCATTATTCCTTCCTTCCTTTCTCCCTCCCTCCCTCCCTCCCTCTCTCTCTACCTACCCCCTCCCTTTCTCTCTACCTCCCTCCCTCTATCCCCCCTCCTTCCTCCTCCCTCTCCCCCCTCCCACTAGGGGGAAATCATCTACGATTCGCTCACCCCTTGCTCGCACCGCCCTCACAATCACACATCTAATCATAGTCATAACCATGTTTTATCAGGGAGGGAAAGTGACAGAAACTGAGTAATGGGGGCTGCGTTGGTTGATCGTGAGGAAGGAGGGGCAATGGGGAGCAGGAGGAGAACCGTGCTTAGGAGAATGGAGCGAAATGAGAGATAGAGTGAACCTTCAAAAAGGTACCAATACTGAGGTGGAGGTAGTGCGAGCGAGGAACTACGGTTGGTAGTTGTTTGTGGTAAAAGAGAGAAAAAGGAGAAAAAAAATAGATACGTGATACTCTCAGTGAAGACCTGGGCTGGCTGACGGCGAGGGATGGGGAAGGGAAAGGGAGGGGAGAGAGATAGGGGGAGGTCGCTTCCTGGCTTTAGCTTAGCGTGAAGTGTGAAGCGTCGACCGCAGAATTCTCACGCCCAGCACACCCCCGCACACACACACAGTCGCCCGCCCTCACGTAATCCCACTCAGCACCATTTTCCCGCAACAAACGCTCACGCTCCGGCTTTAAGTAATGCGGAGGCTGTCCGTGCGCATTCCCACCATACACGCCGACCACACCGAAAAAATGCTTCAACTATGAATAAAAATCCTTGAACTTGTTCAATTAGGACACTAAAATGCCGCACACACTTGCATCATGAGCACCGGAGTCCCTCCCAGATGAGGGGAGAGAAATGATAATGGCGAAAGTAACTCGAGTTTATTTAATAAAGTACTCATTACGAGAGTAACGAGTAGTGGCGAGGCCCCCGGTGTGGAGCTGCGGTCGACAGCAGGAGCCAGCAGGAGCCAGCCAGCAGGAGCCAGCAGGCGCCGGGGGCCACACCGTTATCTGTCGTTGTGCGCCGTAATCCAATCAGCGGTGAATGACACGCTCTGTGCACGCCCGCCGAGGCGCCGCGGGCGGCTTCGGGGCGTACCGCTATGCTACTACACTCCCACGCTCCTCCCGTACTACACTACATCTACAACCATCGGCATAGATATGGTTCCCGCGCTACCTTACAAAACAGCCACGCAGCGGTCGCGTAATAACTCACTACGTACCATTTCGCGAGTGCTCAGAGGGCGGGACGTGGGGAGCAATATTCAGCCACAAAGAGCAATACGCGAATGAATACACACTGGCAAGTCACGGCACACATGGGCAAGTTAAGACATTCTTGTATTTCACCAGGTAAATATGAATGAACAAACGCGTATATATAAATAAACACACACACACACGCACGCAAGCACACACACACACACACACACACACACACACACACACTCACACACACACACACACACACACACACACACACACACACACACACACACACGTCCTACTCACGCACGCACCCGAAAACAATCGCTCAGCATTCGTTGCTTTGTCAGCGACACCAAAAGTCAGAGAGGAGAAAACAAAGCCTTTGAATACCGTAGCGATAAAGAAGGCGGTACAAAGGGAATACTCTTCTGTTGTGGAAACAGCGATCTACCGATTATGGGGCGTCTTACGGCCCGCCGACTCCTGTAGAAGGTCGTAGAGCGAGCGCCGCGTCGCGACCTCGCCGCGGGGGTCCTCGAGCAAGGCTTGTACATTTCAGTGTCGGCACTGCCTTCAGATACCCGCAGAATAAGCGATTTTTACAGGCCCTTTGGTTTTAAAACGGTCATTCTTCTGGACGAGCTTTATATGCCGCGTTCACGCTCCCTTCGACCTTTTCCAGAATTCTCAGATCTCGGCGAATATTTCCACGGCCGGTTTAATCTCTCCGTATTTTTCACGTTAGCGGCACCTTCCCTCACTCCTTCTGCAGCGGCCGGCATTCTCCACGGACATTTAAAACATTTTCATTTATTTCATTTATAGGAAGTCATTGTTCCTTCTCTCGCTCCCCGGGGTGCAGATACGTTCTCTCAAGACCCCGATCTCTCCCTGCCGATATGTACCGAGGGAGGTTTTTATTTCAGCATTATTTTTAGATATATTTTGCCGTTGGCCGTTGCCATTTTCCTGTGTGCATTCTTCGTCTTCTCATTCTGCCTTATTTGCTTTTATTAGTTTCTCTCCTCTTATCCTTTATCCTCCTCCCTGTTGATTATATTTTCCCTTAGTTTCCATC